>JAGKRZ010000514.1:0-13941 GCA_020002355.1 Intubia oerlemansii
AAAAAAAAAAAAAATGAAAAAGAAAAAAAAAAAAAAAAAAAAAAAAAAAAGGAAAAGAAAACGTGAAAAAAACTACTTGGAGAAAGCACAGCCAATTGTCACGATATCCACGTGAAGGCAGCTCTCAGGCGCGCAAAATACAGGTACGGGGGAGTACTTCGTATTGGCAGCGGTCTGTGCACAGCCTATTGCAGAAAAAGCGTGGTTTGCCAATGCTGGTAATGCGTGTTTCTGTATGCGGATTCCGTTTCAAGCCATGCAAGCTAAAAAAGAAACAACTGGAAAAAAGGGGGGCCACGATATCGGCCGATACAGCCGTGAGGGAGTAGAGTGGTAGGGTGATGTATCTCACTGTCAACGTTGGCAATGCTGCAAATGCTATTGAATGTAGGATACCGTACTTTGTCGTATGTTGTCAATTCTGTCAAAATGCACAAAAGGAGAAAACAAAAAATGATGAAATCGAAGAGAGCGGCAAACCGTCAGGCAGATCGGTGGCGTCTAGAAGTGTTATGTATGTCTCTCGTGGGAGAGCTGGCGGCCGCCTACTCTGTACATGTAAGATACATGCAGGGAGCAAAAAGAACAGAACACATAGCAGAATTGCCAAGAGAGGTAAATGCACTAGAAGGATGCTGTGCATGCGCAGTGTACATGTAAGATACGAGTATGGCGGGGGCTCGCAGAAGAAGGGAGGAGGCCGTACGATATGCTACGTCGTACAGCGAGCAGCGGGCAGCGAGCAGCAATGTTCCACTGAATAAAATGTCGTGAGATGGGCAGGGGGCCGTACCTCGCCAAGCCCGTTGACAGGCACCGTGCGCCCATCAGATGGTTTTTTTTTTTTTTCGAAGTGTTTGTGGTACGATGGGGAGCAGGGGATGGATGGCCTGATAAACAAAAAGAATACGGAAGAAGAAAGGCATAAAGAGGTAAAAAAAAAAAAGCAGGGGCAGGGATTCAAGACAGGGGTGCATTTCGTAGTGAGCGCAGCAAAACGCCGAAGGAGGGATTGGATGCATGGCAGCCAGTCAAGTGTTACGCTGTGTAGAGTCGCCCTGGCTAGTGCCTGCTGCGCCAATCAGGCGGCAGAGCATTGCAGCGGCCTACATGTATCTTACAGCGGGGCTGCAGAGGGGCTGCAGCAGTGGTGCCGCGGGCGAGACGCTGTAATGCCGTCGATTGGCTGGCGAAGCACGACCTTCTCAGCCCGCTGTTTCAAAAGGGAGACGATCAATCCAGGCTGTCGGTAGGAAAGGGAAGCAAGAACAAAGAGATTTCTACGAGTAACAGCCCAGGGCGAGAAGTTTTGTGAAACGAGACGAAACAAAAAAAAAAAAAAAAGAGGAAAGGGCGGGAGAGATAAGACCGATGACTCTATACAAAAATAATCGATGCAGTCAGAAAAGAAGGGATGTGCATATCTCAGGCGCGCAGACAAACGATAGAATTGAAACACGATAGCCACTCGTCATGCAGAATTCAGTTGCCCATACGAGGCCAGCAGCAAAAGAGCCGCGGCCGCCAAGGCATCCGACAATATGAATGGCATAACAGCGGCACATGCTATTCTTGGACTGTCTATTATTTGTATCTTAGATGATTATATAGTAAGACGTATATGTGCTGCCATAGGAATACTCTTCTGCCCACGACATTTTCTCACAGCAAGGCCTGCAGATACGATGCCATGGATGAGCAAGGCGTCTGCCTCGTGGCAAAACTTTGTAGGATTGCTCAGCGGAATATATACGAGTGCAACGCCTCCTCTGATAAAGGGCCGTGGGCGTTTAGAGTCCAGGATGCAGCTCCTTGTAAGCGACATGCCGTCCCAACATGGTCTCTCTTTTGATCTTCCATCTCACCGTCACACGGAATTCTTTTATTGCTGATATAAGACTCGAGTCACACACACAACACAATATACGAACTGATGTCCTGTGATACTTCCCGATAAAAGAAACCTGCGTACGTTATGAAATAGGTAGTATAGACAGTCAGAATACTAATAAAATATATGGAAACCTAGCCAAATAAAGGATCTTGGTGGCTGCCTGCCAAGGTGAGGTGGTGCCCGTGTCTTCCACCGACGTCATATGCCAGTTGCATCTGCCCGTTTTTAAATATCTTTCCTTTTATACCTACTTACCTAGGTAAGTTATCATTAAGTAATTAATATTTTCCTTAAAAAAATAAATACAATAACATTAAAAACTAAATATATTAAAAAATAATTTAAATACATCCCTAATAATATAAAAACCCCTAAAAAAAACAAAAAAAAACGTACAGCAGCGGGTATTCGCTGGTCGTCACCGACCCAACTACTAATCCACCGATTACTGGTTTAACTAGGGGAGAGCGGACGGGATCCCGTGCTTTCCAGTATCTATGGCCGTACGTGGGAGAAAAAGGTTATGTGTAGGTTAATATTGTTAGGATTTTTGTGTTTAGTGCCCGTTGAAGTTTGATGAGGAATATTTGGAAGATAGATGTCGGAGATGGTATTTTAGTCCGTATTTACCTATTAAAAGCTAATAAAAAAATAGCTATATAAAAAGGTGACAATCTAAATGAGACTATTCGTCCTTCAATAAATAAATATATCTATACAATAAGGTACAGAATAGAATACCCAGCTACCATTGTTCAGATTTCCAAAAATGAATTCATGCATCTGCTCTCATGAGAATGCTGACATAATAACACGTGACCCTCATGAGGCGTTTCCGGAGCTTTTTGCTTCTACGCTAACGTTTTTCGTACCCGAAATCGAGAAGGCCCGGCGTGACTATTGCATTTTCGCGAGAGCTTCCCGGCAGACGACATCTCGACGCGCCCGACCCGTCTCCGTCCGTTCCACGAGCCATTGGCAAACAAGGACCGCCGCAGCGAATACGACAGCGACCAATTGACCATCTCCCCTCTTTCATCCCTGGCTCCCGTCTCCGAGACGCCCGTCCGACGCGGCATCGTCACTGGCACCGAGAGAGCTTTACCCGGCGTTTAGTTTTTGGCATTCGTCATCTCGACCATTTCTCCTCGTCACCCCTCTCTCCTACAACCACTCTCTCACACACACACAACGCACACAATGGGCGCCAGCGCATCCAAGACCTCGCCACACGTGTGGAAGGGCACCGGCCCGCCGACCGTCTCCCAGGACATGCTCGACCAGCTGCAGTCCTCCACTGAGGTCAGTTTTATCATGCCCGTCGTCACCGTCGTCACCACCGGCCTCATTTCTCTTCTATCGTCTCTCTCAGCTTCTTTTTTTTTCATTTTTTTTTCCATCTCTCCCCGCTAACATCATAGACTGATGTGACTCGCGCGCAGACGCTCGAGCTGCACGTCCAGGCGCGCGTTGCCGAGGAGCTGCGCCGCCTGCAGGCTGAGAAGCTGGCCAAGCTCAAGGCTGCCGAGGAGTCGCTGACGGCCGAGGCCGCCGCACAAGAGCCGACCGACCCCACGACGTCGGCATCGGTCAGCCAGGAGATTGCCGGTCTGCGCCAGCGTCTCGAGGCGCGGCAGCGCGACCTGAACCGCCCTCTGCCCGAGTCCGTCGAGGGTGCCCGCAGCGCCGTCGTCCAGTGCCTGCGCGACAACCAGCGGCGGCCGCTCGACTGCTACCGCGAGGTGGCAGCCTTTAAGGAGGAGGTGCGCAAGATGGAGGCTGCGTGGGTTGAGCGCGTGACGGCATAAAAAAAGAGGCGATTAGAGTATGAAAAAGGAGACAACGGAGAGGAGATATTGCGGGGGATGAAAGGAAAGAGAAGAGCGCATCGTGTACGAGTTGCTATTTTTACATTTTGGTATCGTCACAATTGGTTGTACATATATAGAAAGTGTTTTTGAGAAAAAAAAAATCATAATTGTTCCATCTATCATGAAAGGTTGGCTGAGGTGGATTCAGGCTCTCCTGCCTCTCCTGTCTCTGCTGCCTCTGCTGCCTCTCCTGCCTCTGCTGCTGCTGCTGCGGCCGCTGCCTTTGCTTCGGCCTGCTGCTCTTTCAGTAGGGCCTGCCGCCGCAAACCTTCTTCCCGCTTCCGTGCGCGCCGTGCATCGGCATCTTCCCAGGCAGCACCGGCAGCCATGGCCTTTTTCGGCACCGACTTGGCCCCCTTGGCGCCCGCGGCAGCAGCGGCATCTTCCTTGGCCATAGCCGCTACAAGGTTCTTGCGGAACCGTTCCATGCGTGTGCGGTTTACCGCAAACCGCTCATCGGCCACACGCACCATGCGCGAGAGGTAGGCCGGCGTGACGACGCAGCGTGCCGGCTCAGCGTCCTTGGCAACACCGACAACAGCCGCCAGGCCAAGGCCCATGGACCGGATGCCGACCATGGGCATGGTCGGGTTCTCCTCGTCGTCGCCCTCTCCTGCCGGCGGCGGCACAATGCCGACAGAGCCACTCTCGCGGAAACCTGCCATCAGAGCACAGCGGAGAATGAGTTGTGCATGAGCAAGAGAAGCCGTCAAGATGTGAAGGATCTTTTTTTTAGAGAGAAAAAAAAGTCAGTGGGGGAAAACGAGGTGCACAAGGTAGATATGACGTACCATAGGCTCAAACTTGAAGTGAACAAGTCGCTCATCGGCCACGGCACCATCGTCGGTCTCGTCGGCCGTATTGTTCTCATCATCCTCGCCGTCCTTGCTCGCCTCAAGACCAAACACGCTGGTCCAGTCTGTCTTGGTATAGCTGCTGTATGATGGTGTCTTTGGATCGCCGTGGATCGCATAGCCCTCCTCGTCCGGCGAGGGGCCTTTGACCAGCGGGTCATGAGACACAAACAGCCACGTACCGCCACCGCCCTTGCCACCAGACGAAGCAATCGTCTCTTTGGTCGCTGCAACAACGGGGCCGTCTCCGGATGGTTCGCTGTCGGCGCCCGTATCTTGACTCGCATCTTGGCTCGCATCGTGGCCCGCATCCTTGGGACCCTTGCGACCCTCCACAAACACGGCAACACGACCCGCACAGCTGCTCGTCGATACAAACCCGTCCAGCTTGTTGATCACTTCCAGCAGCGGCCGCACGCCCTCATCGACAGAGCCCTTGGGCGACAGGTCCGTGTAGTCGTCATCTGGCGTGGCGAGTTGGGCAAGAATGGCCTCTTTGCGCGCAGTAAAGCGCGCCGGCGGTGGAGGAAGAGGCATGTCTTTTTTTCCCTTCTTGTGGTAAAATATTATGCCTGGGAAAAACCTCAGACTCAAAAAACTAATGTCGACAATCTGTCGTTGGCAGCGCTGGCGGATATAAAAGCGGCATGAAAAAACCACCCAAAAAATCACCGTCAAAAGTCACGTGAGCACGATTTGATACCAAAAAGGCAATTCTCAACAACGGGCAACCATGTTTTGATTTCTTTCCACGCGGCCGACGACAATACATCTTGCCAAGCATGGAATTGCATTTTACGCCCTGAAATTGTCATGCCAGCAATATCTCTGTACCAGGCAGCTGTGAATCAATCAGTTACCTACCTACCTACCTATAGCGGCTCAGGAACCCACGTCCCATCCATCAACCGACGGCTTACGCTGCCTGCCTCATATTATTAAAGGACAGACATGGGCAGACTACCGATTCCAAGAAAGTCCAAGAAAGTCACCAACTGTTTTCAAAAAGCAAACAAATCAAAAAAGGGCAAACGAGGAGCAAAAAAAAAAAAAGCGGATGTGCAGCAATCATTGCTACCATCACTACAGAGGTAAATCCATTGACCTCTGCCAAAAAAAAAAGAGGACATCTCACACATATACACATTAGTGGGAATTATACAAATGGGGCAGCGTACATAAAATCGGAAGGACGGCGGTAATCGTAAAACATGATCTGGCAACATGAAAAAAGTCCGTGTGACATTGGTGTCGGGGCAAGGCTCGAATTTGGAAAGAATGATTTTGTGTGAAAAATTTGAATTTTCGACTGGTGGGTGTATGTGTGTATGCTTCCGTTATTATCCTGTTTTCTACATGACGTGGGATTCATTCCCTGCCAGATGATGGCGGGATATGTTACATGATCGTTTGGGGAAATGGGGTTGGGGATATGGGCGATAGGGGTGATATGGGGGACATGGGGGACATGGGGGCATTGGGGCAAGGCGCGATTCTATCAGAAACGGATGGGGGGAAAAAAGGACCAACCCGTGTTTTGAGGGGAAAGAAGAGAAAAAAAAAATGACTGTAAAAATGCAGAGGCTGGATACATGACGTGTGAATAACATATGGACTGACTGTGACTGGGTGACAGAGTAAGGGGAGGGGGTATGGGCAAGGAAATGGCTACAAAAGGCGGATGTATATGTGACATGAAGGGGAAAGGGGAGGAAGCACAGAAGCAGAGACAAAAGAGAATATTAGAGGGGAAAAAAAGAGTGAAGGGGAAGTTGGTTTACTCTTCGTTGCTTGTTGGTGGGGTGGAAGTGGCACCAGGAGACTGCATGGACCGCGGGCTTTCACTCTATGACTGAATGACGTGGGCCGTGCCGCCGATCTGGCGCTTGACGAGCTCACGAGCCCACCGAGCCGTGTCGACGGTGCGCGATGAGTACTCGCGGTTGGTCCGCGTCTCCTTCACCAGGCGCAGGACCCACTCCTGACGGAAAGCTTCAGAGAGCTGGCCGTTGGGGAAAGCCTCAGCAAGATCACTAGAAAAGTCAGTATAAGCCCCTTATTCCGATGGCATTGTTCATTGAGCCGAAAAAAGACCAAACATACCCAAGAACACCCATTGACGAGCGCATGAGCGCCTCGCTGCGGTTGTCGTCGTTGGCAATAACGCCGAGCAGCTGGAAAATGGTCTCAACGTAAGGCTGGAGGGCCTCGGCTGTAGTTTAATTGTGTCAGTACATGAAATCACCACTCATCGGATATAAAAACTGATAGGGAGCAAACAAAAATAAAACATACTCTTCTGGCTCGAGGTCATGGCACCGACAATGCCGCCCCAGGCATCCATAATGCCTTCGCGCAGGGAAACAACATAGTCGAACATCTCGTAGCCGCCATCGGCACCAACCGTGACGGTAGCGGCCTGCTGCAGAACCTGAGCAACAACCTGGAGGTAGGTCTCAAAGTGACCACCAATGGCGCCAGCAATGTCGCCAAAGCTCTGCAGAATAGCAGGCTTGAGGCTGTTGGAGAGAGTCGTGCTTCTCAGGTCGCTGAGGAGGTAGTTCATGAAGTTGTCGCACCACGGCTGGCTGCGCTCACCCATCGAGCGGGTGATGTCGCTAACCAGGCCAATGGCCATCGAGCACAGGCTGGACTCCTCCTGGTTCTCGAGAGCCTTGTACAGGAACGGCGAGAAGGCCTCCATGTACTTGACAAAGTCCTCCTCGAGAACGTTGGCCAGGCTGCTGATCGCAGCAAAAACAGCCTCGGGAACAGACGACTTGCCGCCAGTGTTGGACAGAATCTGAAGCGAGACGTTCATGATGCGGTCACCCTGGGGCGCAATCTCCTTGTCGAGGCGGTTGATAATGGCCTGGAGAACCGTGCACAGGCTGGTCTGCATGTCCTCGAGGGTGATCTTGTCCTCAACGCTGACGACCTGGCTCTGGAGAGGGATGGTCTCCTCGAGACGCTTCAGGATAACGTCCGACAGCTGAGCAATGTCGTGCAGGCTGTCCTGGGCGGAGTTGGCAACAAAGGAGTTGAGCACCTCGTAGGTGGCGGTGCGAACAGCGGGCTCGGCACCGGCCTCGGCAGCAGTGACGTTGAGGAGCTGGGTGACGCTCTGAGTGAAGTGGGGCGTCAGAGGGTTCTGGTTGGCGCCAACATCACCAGCGAAGCGGTCAGCAAGGTTGATGAGGGCCCAGCAGCAAGAGGCCGCCATCTTGGGGCTGCTGAGCAGACCGCGGAAGAGCGACTCAATAAGTGGCGTCAGGTGGACAGCGGGGTCGATAGCCTGGGAGCAGTTCTCGGTGATACGGCCGAGAGTGAAGGCGGTGGAGTCGCGGACCTGGAGCGACTGGTCCTCGACCATGGTGATCAGGATGGGCAGGGCAGACTGGACGATGGGCTCGAGGATCTTCTCCTCAGGACCCTCCATAATAGCACCAAAGGCAGAAACGGCAGCGTCGCGCAGGTGCCAGTCCTCGTGGCGCAGGTTGGCCTCGACGAACTGGATGACGTGGGAGATGATGGCGGCGCCAACAGCCTGGGCGTAGAGAGTCAAGCACTGGTAAGCAGCACGCGAGATGTTGTATTCATCGTCGGCGGCGTCCTCATCCTGCTTCGACAGGAGAACAAGGAGGGCAGGGACGACCTCGCCGGTGGCAACACGGGCAAAGTTGTAGAAGGGGCGGAGCTGGTCCTGGTCGTCGACCTGTGAAACAAAAAAATAAAAGTTAGTAAATGTGACAAGGAGGCTGGGGAGGTTAGCCACCAGATCGCGTGGGGACGTACTGCACTGACTTGAGCGTTGTCATCCTCGATGCCAATTTCCTCCTCACAAACGGTGCTCCAGAACTCGACGGCGAGCTTGGCAACATCCTCGTCCTCCGACTTCATGCCCATAATGGTCAGGCCAAAGAGAGCCTTCTCCATGTAGTAGCGCATGTTGTCGTAGTAGAGGGCCATGATGCGGTTCAGACAGCCAAAGGCACCCTGCTGAATACGGCTGTCGGAGGCCTGGGTGGCCTCGCAGACGACCTGCATAATGTAGTTGCGCTCGCCCTCGTTCTTGAAGTTGTTGCCGACGAACTCGAGCGAGTCGCTGAGGGCAGTGATGGCGGCTGTCCGGACATCGTTGTTGGTCTCCTCCTTGCGGGCGCCCTGGACGACAGCAGTGAGGATGGGGTTGGAGAAGCCGACAAGGGCGGCACGGAGCTCGATGTCGTTGCTCTCGCAAATGAAGCCAATAGCGGTAAGCGACGCCTGCTTCTGGTGGGCCTCGCCCTGGCTGACGTTCTGGACAAGGGTGGTCATGAGGTCGTCCCACAGGTTGCGGGGCAGCTCAACGGCCGCAATAGCAGCAATGACCTGGGCGGCAGCCTGGCCAGCACGGCTGTTGGTCGAGGACAGGGTTTGGAGGGTGAGGCGCTTGATGTTTGTCTTGGTGTCCTGGTCGGTTTGCTGAAGCCATTTTGCTTGGAGCTCGGCGTGGCGGGCAGGGTCACGGCCAGTGAAGGCGTTCTTCAGGGCGATACCGGCAGCGGCACGCACATCGGCAGCAGCCTCCTCCTTGGCAAGCTCCTGGACGAGTGTCGCGAGGTAGAGGGACTAAAGAAAAACAAATGTTAGATGGTTGTGGCTCATGGGTCAAGGCAAGACTGGGAGACGTACAAAGTTTGTGGCGGCAGCCTGCTCGAGCTGCTGTTCGGCATGTTGGCGCAACGCGTTGTCTAGAAAAACGGTCAGAAATGGCCACAAAATGCGAAGCTGGAGTCAAACGCGCAGTGGCAACGGGGGCAGCAGCAAGACGTGGGCAAGGAGGGGGCCCGGTTCTAAGCTCAAGTGTCGTGTGCTCATGGAGAGGTACCAAAGAGGTTTCAATGGAAGCGATCTCGTTGAGCATTGACAAGTACTGAGCTGACTCGCTGCCTCGCTTCGAGCTCACGTCCCATCACGCGCCGGAGCTTGGCCGGTAGGGCCACAGGTAGCAGCGCAACGCGGTTCTTCACATACCGGGTGACAGCGAGTTGGTCAGAATTGTGTTGATATCCCCGTTTCCGTCCATGATGTCCTCTGCTGCAATGTGTGTAGATTCGAGAGCCGAAAGGTTGGTAGTTGGGCTAGTCGTGCCGTGTCAAGGGCAAAAAAAAAAAAGTCTAGGAAAGGGTGGGCGCGTTTCTCGCCAAGTGGTGGGGGGAGACGATGACTGATTTTTTTTCGGGGAAGAGAAGGTGGGCGCGTCGAGACAAAAGAAATATATGCGGCAGTATAAACCGTACTGCTTTTTAAAGAGTGGATGAGTCCGCGACAAAGAAAAGGCGAAGGGACTTGTATAACCCGGAGGCCGATGGCGGTAGAGATGAGAGAGGAGAGAAGAGGGAGAAGGAGAGCAAGACGGAGCAGAGAGGGGAGCAAAAAGAACAGACAAGCGAAAAAGCAAAGAGCGAAACGGGGAAAAATAGGAGGGAAAAAAGAGGCGCTAGAAAGGGGGCTCGAGTGCCAAAAAGCGTGCTATTGCAGGCGGCCTAGTGCTGTTGTGCTGGTTGTCTAGCACGAGAGCAGGGCCCGCGAAGCGTTGCTAGGTTCTTGGGGCAGAAGTGGGTATGGCTTGGAAGCTTTGAGAATCCCAGAGATGGAAGTATGAGAGGTTGAGGTGAAATAGAGAAAGCAAAAGTGAAAAAAGAGGACCAGAAGTACGATCGTGGACATGGGCGGATGAGATGGTTGGAAAAAAAGCCGCGGTCTACGAGTTGCACATTGAGGCAGGCGCCCAGGTCGTTCCTTCCCTATGCACGGTACTCGTACAGCGTTATTCACCGACTACGACTGGTGGCTCCTGCCTGCAACGTAAAATGATACGCAGAAAACGCAAGGCGAAGAGTGAATACTAGGGTCGACGCCACAGCAGGCAGGAAGGTGCAGACGAGAGAGCATTGCTAACAGGCAGGAGCAAAGTACACCGACCAGCAGTGCAAACGGCAGGTGCGGCCTGGGCCGGCTTCAGCGTGGCTTTTTTTCGGTGCAAAATGTGTAGCGCACTGTGTACTTGGTGGGGACTACGCAACGGGGGGGCGATCTGAGGAAGGCACGACGCGCTTTTTCGCCTTGTCCATTTGCGGGACACTTGACATAAACAAAGAAAGGCACGTGTAAACAACAGGGCACGAGCTATATTACGGGGGGCCAAAAATCGACCTCAAGGGCCTCATTTCAGGTACACAACTCGATGACAGTATGAGGCTCGTGATGAAGCAGACCACCAGGCAGCAGAGGGCAGCAGAGGCATCCTCTGCCATCCAATTCGAGCAGCGTTCCGACGTGCAGAGAGGGTTGGAGGGTGCTGTTTTGTTTTGCTGTGGCGGGGCACTTTGGCCAGGAGGGGTTGCGGGACAATGGACGCTAGTGACCCACACAGTGTTGTAGAAAATAAGCACACGGATTTCAAAAAGCGGTCATAGCTTTTGCTTCTCGTCCATTGCCTTGCCGCCGCCGATGATGTGCAGCGGCAGGTGCAAACGTGCCGCCGGCAGTCGCGCCTTCTGGATGTGGGCAGCTTTAAATGGATGCAACTCAGGCATGGTAGTATTTCCGCAACAAGAAATCACTGATCACAATGCCTTTCAGTGCACTGCTCAGAGCACCTAGTAAGAATCCATGTAAGAACAGCCCCTTCTTCTTGCTGGAATATAAGCACCATATAATGGAACTTTGTATTCATTTCATGTTGTCTTGTCTGTGATACCTACGTGCCTTACAGATACCCGGGCAGGTATGTATCCCATTTTGAAAACGTCCATCTCATCATGATGCTTTCCTCCCCTCCATACTTCCATATCACTTATTGTCGCATTTTGTAGGTAGGTAGATGCTCCCCTGGTTCCACACAACCAAACGGCGGACATGCAATCCATACATAAGAATAAAAAAAGATAAAAAATACCTGGTAAATGATAAATGATAAAAGATAAAAGCTAAAAAATAAAAAAAAGATAAAAATACACCCTTTGTCGAGTTGCTGATGATAAAAAATTCCTAGGCGTGCAAACTTTTTTCCGTGACCTTGGAGCCAAAAGACAGACGAGAAACATTCTACATCTCATCCGGCTGGGCCTCGATGGTCAGGTCCTTCTTGGCAACGGCCGTGCCGTTGCTGTTGCTGGCGCCGTTGCCGTTGAGGTCCAGCTCCTTGCTCAGGGCGCGCTGCGGAGTAGGGCGACCAATCTTGGGGGTGTTGGGCTGGCTGCTCATGAACTGGGGAGATATGTTAAAAAAAAAGGCAAGGAGAAAGACAAGGTAGCAACGGTAGACAAAAGACAAAAACTTACGTTGCTGGCAGCGCTCAGCATGGCGTGCAGAGAGCTGGTGAGGACGTCCTCGTGGAGACCGACACCCCAAACCTTCTGGTTGGAGCCGGCGGTGCACTCAATGTAGGTGGCAGCGCGAACGTCACGGCCGCGGCCGACGGCGTGCTCCTTGTAGTCGTGCACCTCCAAGTCGATGCCGATGATGGGGCGGAGGGCGGCCGCCAGACTGGAGATGGGGCCGTTGCCGCGGCCCTTGAGCTTTTGCTCTTCGCCGTTGATAAGGAGCACGCCGTCAAAGACACGCTTCATATTCTTAGTATCCTGCGTGCGACGAGACGACGGGTCGGCCGGGTCGCCTCTGTTGGCCGGCGGCGCCGGGCTGGTGCTGCGGTCGGGCAGAATGTTGTAGTCGACGAGGCCGAAGCGAGGGTTCTCGCGCAGGAAGAAGGTGCTCTCAAAGAGCTCAGTGATCTCGACGGGCAGCAGCTCGCGGCCGCGCTCCTCGGCCATGCGCTGGACGGTGCGGCTGAACTCGACCTGCAGGCCACGGGGCAGGTCGAGGTGGAGGTATTGCTGGATGATCCAGGCGGCGCCGCCCTTGCCGCTCTGCGAGTTGACGCGGATGACGGCCTGGTAGTCGCGGCCAATGTCGTGGGGGTCGAGGGGCAGGTAGGGGATCTGCCAGTGGTCGGTGGCGTCGAGGCCGGCCTTTTCGCGGGCCTGGAAACCCTTCTTGATGGCGTCTTGGTGCGAGCCAGAGAAGGCGCAGACGACGAGGGAGCCGCCGTAGGGGGCGCGCGGGTGGACAGGGATCTTGTTGCAAACCTCGACGGTTCCAATAACCCGGTTAAGGTCGGACAGATCGACGTTGGGCGTGACACCCTGGGTGTAGAGGTTGAGGGCAAGCGTGACGAGGTCGACGTTGCCGGTGCGCTCGCCATTGCCAAACAAGCAGCCCTCGACACGGTTGGCGCCGGCCATCTGGGCCAGCTCGGCGGCGGCGACGGCGCAGCCACGGTCGTTGTGGGGGTGCAGAGAGACGCAGATCTTTTCGCGCTCAGTGATATTGCGGCAGAAGTACTCGATCTGGTCGGCGTAGACGTTGGGGGTGGCCATCTCGACGGTGGCGGGCAGGTTGAAAATGATGGGCTGCTCCTCGGTGGGCTCCCACGCGGCCTTGACGGCCTCGCAGATCTGCACAGCAAAGTCCAGACGGGTGTCGGAGAAGGTCTCGGGGCTGAATTCAAACGCCCACTCGGTGGCGCGGACGGCAGGGTCGGGGCTGTCCTTGGTCAGGCTGCGGACCAGACGGGCACAGCGGGCGGCCAGTTCCAGGGACTCCTCCTCAGTGAAGTTGAACACCACCCGACGGAAGCACTCGCTGGTGGCAAGGTAGATGTGGATGATGGCCTTCTTGGCACCGTGTACGGACTCGATGGTGCGGCGGATCAGGTCCTCACGGCAGGGGGAGAGAACCTGGAGGTAGACGTCATCGGGGACGGCGCCGGGGGTCTCGACCAGGCGGCGAGTGAAATCAAAGTCGGTCTGCGAGGCCGAGGGGAAGGAGACTTCAATCTCCTTGTAGCCCAGTTCGCAAAGCATCTTGAAGTACTGCCACTTCTCATCGCCGTTCTATAGAAATAGAAGGCATATTAGCATCGCGTCTGGCATAGCTATTGTGCATAGCATATATGACACATGGCATGCTGGTAGCTAGGTCAGAGAGGACCTACCATGGGGTCGACCAAGCTCTGGTTGCCATCGCGAAGGTCGGTTGACAGCCAACGAGGGGCCTTGGTGATCGTCTTGGAAGGCCATTGCCGGTCCGGCAGGTTTACCGGCGGGAAGGGCCGGTATTTTGTGGAGGGGTCCTTGAGCCTGAACTGTTAGAAATCATTACAGGAACAGGAAGTCGTCCAACGTAACAAGAATGACAATTCAAATGGGATGGGAAGGTCTGGGAAGGTCTAGGACGGTCTGGGAATAAAGGGGGGGGGGGGGGGGGGGGGGGGGGG
>JAGKRZ010000515.1:0-13891 GCA_020002355.1 Intubia oerlemansii
TTTTTTTTTTTGCGTCCTCTCGCTAACGGGATAGAATCCGGCAAGAATGGCCACAAGCACGACCACGGCCACGACGAACACGACCACAAACATGAGCACATCCTCCCCGAACACAATGTTCACGCTCACGTCACTCCGGAAGAGCAGTTTAGTCGGTTGTGCATGTTTCTCGAGGCCCAGTTTGGCGCCGACAATGTGTCGCCTATTGCCGAGCCGAGAATCCAGACCAACGGCGAAGACGGCAATGACGACGATGTCAGCGATGATAGCGGCAGCAGCGAGAGCAGAGAGGATATGGCCAGGAAGAAGGCGCTCGCTCGTCTTCACGAGGTCGGTATTCCCGTTCCGGGCGTCCTCGTGCGCGTCGACAAGATGGAAGCCAAAGTGTGGCTGGACGACTTGACGATTGAGAGCTCCCAGCGGGTGTTTGCCGACCGCGTGCGTGCCGTCGTCGACCGCGCCGTTGAAGTGACGGCTCCTCTCTGGAGGTAGTTATTCGGGGCAGTGCTGATTCTCATATTTGTCCCTTTTTATTTGTTTTGTTGTATTGTTTTTAATGGCGTTGGCATGGGCTGGCTATATATCAAGCGATTTGGGGAAAATAAAAATCATGCAATTTATTCCACCAAGAAAAAAGAAGGGAAAAAAAAAACTGTGCGTAACATGGAACCTATGGAGACATAAACACCTCCCGTCAGACAGGCTTAATGAACACTGGATATGGGCCGAACGGACAGACGGAATCGTTTTATGAAATTGTACCGACTTTCCCGCTCTCGCGCAGTACTTTTTGCAGTTTTTATCAGGACGTTTTGCAGTTAGGTATTTTATTAAGTTGGTGTTACAATTTTTTTATTTCACTTAAATTACTTGTGTTTAAAAATACGAGAAAAAAAAAACACCCCTCCAAAATTCAATAAATTAAAAATTTCACAAAAACATTACACTCCCATATGAAATTATCTCAAAATATAACGCATTCTCATCACATGAGATATATACTGACCCTCTTTCGAGGTCTTTTTTTCACTCACTGCCCATCTTTGCTTCACTTCACCTGCGGAACGTGATAAATAACCGTACCTATGCAGGAAAAAAAGCACTTGTCGGGCGGGACCGCGAGCGGCTGCCCCACTACACAAAGAAAAGGGAGCTATGGCCCGCGACGCCGGCGCAGCCTTTTTTTTCTGCGACAGGAGGACCAGGGGTCGAGGGGGGGCCGATAGCGCTATCGGCAACGTGCTAGTCGGGCTATTTTGCTACAGAGAGGTACTAGCGTGCCTTTTCACCACTATCGGGCCATTTTGGGGCGCTGGTAAATTTTTTTGCAGTCGAGCGAGTCTTGAGCGCGAATTGTCGCACGATCAACCAAACGCAACCGAGCAAGCCGAGAACAGTCAAAAAGGAGTCGAAAGACAAGCCATCGAGTCGTCCTTGCCGTCCAATCTATTTACCTGCCACACAGTCACAATGTCTCCTGCGCCGTCGGGTCGCGAAAAAGAGTCCAACCTGGCTCGCCTGCTGGGATCAGGTAAGAAAGAGGGAGGGGAAAGAGGAGGAGAGAAAGGGTGGCAGGGAGGACGATGACGAGACGACTGTGTTTGCGTCGACATGCTAACAATATTTACAGGCTCTGCTGGTATTGCTGAGCTGGCTGTCTTCCACCCGGTATGAAATATGAAACGACATGATCTGCCGTGGCCGAGCATCGCCGAATGCAGGTGACCTTTTCGTGAAGCTGACCATCCAGGTCGACACCATTGCCAAGCGTCTGATGAGCAACGAGACTCGGGTAAGGAGAGCGCAGATGAGAGAAGAAGACGACGGCACATACTGACTTTTTCTCTGCAGATCGCCAACACTGCCCAGCTCAACCAGGTCATCTTCAAGGACAAGGCTGCTGCCCCCCTCGGCCGCAAGTTTGTCTCGCTCTTCCCCGGTCTCGGCTATGCGGCCGGCTACAAGGTGCTGCAGCGCATCTACAAGTACGGTGGCCAGCCTATTGCGCGCGACTACCTCGCCCAGCACTACGGCTCCAGCTTTGAGCGCGTCTTTGGCCCCAAGACCGGCAAGGCCATCATGCACTCGGCCGCCGGCAGTCTGATTGGCATTGGTGAGATCGTGCTGCTGCCCCTCGACGTCCTCAAGATCAAGCGCCAGACGAACCCCGAGGCCTTCCGCGGCCGCGGTGTCCTGCGCATCGTCCGCGACGAGGGCTTCGGCCTCTACCGCGGCTGGGGCTGGACCGCTGCCCGCAACGCGCCCGGCTCGTTTGCCCTCTTTGGCGGCTCCGCGTTCGCCAAGGAGTTCATCTTCAAGCTCGACGACTACAACCGTGCCTCGTGGTTCCAGAACTTTGTCGCCTCCATCTGCGGTGCCTCGGCCTCGCTCATCGTCTCGGCGCCCCTCGACGTCATCAAGACCCGCATCCAGAACCGCAACTTTGAGAACCCCGAGAGCGGCTTCCGCATCCTGACCAACATGGCCCGCAACGAGGGCATGTCCAGCTTCTTCAAGGGCCTTGTGCCCAAGGTAAGTTATCCTGGAGGTGGTGCTAGGTCATGCTGGTTGATTTGACTTTGGTCCGGATTTTTTTTTGCTAACCTCTCTCTTCTCTCCAGCTCCTCATGACTGGCCCCAAGCTCGTCTTCTCGTTCTGGCTCGCCCAGACCCTGATCCCCGCCTTTGACACTGCCCTCAAGCGGTAATCCCCGACGTCCATCCCTTTTATTTTTCTCCTCCTTTTTGATTCTCGACGATTCGGATGACTCGACGACTTTCAAGACTCGTTCTAGGGCGTGGCGTTTTGTGTATATTATAAAAAAAGGGCGTGCGTTTTTTGTGCTTCTTCGTTTTATCTTTCATGTCCCCTTTGTGCTTTTGTTTTGCTCTTACATTTCGAACTCTTTATTGGCCCTTGCATCTTGTCCGGCTCTTTGTCTGGGAGACTTCTTTTTTCCGAGCATTTAGAAACATCTCAATTGCGTCACGTGAATTAAAATAAAATTTAAACAAAGCTCTCAAAAGAAATCAATATTTAAACACTGGATGGTGATCTCTGCTTTCTCGAAATGCCGTTCTCCCGTCGCCTTACCGCCTCTCTCACCGCAAGAATGCACACTCAACGGCCAATTAATCCTCTCTCCCAAAGAGGAGAATATATGCGTGCGCGACAAAGTAGAGAGTACTCCGTAAGCTGCATATGGCGTCGCTAGCCAATCTGCTTCGTGCTCACACAGACCCACTTTTAGTGTCTCGTGTCGTTGCCCCGACGACGCGACCAAAATGTATTGTTTACCCACCGCTCTTTCCTGTTTGGATCCGCGCGGGTACCTCCCCCCCCGGTCCAGAAAATACACTGCCGCAACCCGAAAAACAACCCAAACAAATGCGTTGTCTGTGTTGTGGTGACGTTGGGCAGGAACCAGCTGGCGCACCTGCCAATTTCCATTTTAATCCAAAACAGAAGGAGCCAACACCTCCCCTCCTCGTCGCCTGTCTCCTTCTTTTCCATTTTCACAAATCTCACGATATCAACTCTTTGTGCTTGTGATTACACCGCATTTGCGCACTCTGTGCACAACCACCACCGCTACCCTTTTAAAGCACACAGCACTCAACGGCTTGCATTCTTTGCCAGGCCCCAGCGGCCGCTCCGTTGCCGATAAAAAAAAAACTAAACAGGGCGGCGTCCCTTCTGCCTTCCCGCATCTCTCGCCTTTCTTTCTCTTTCTTTCACCCCGTCCATTGAAACATTCCTCCGAACAAAGCTTCATTCCAGTCGACCTCACGCCCCGCCCTTTGCCGCCGCCATGGCTCCCGTCGACAGAGACGTCGCTCTCTACGATCACGAGCGGGTGCTCCGCCACCAGTCCTCGTCGTCATCTGATCATGGTCGCTCCATGATTCCCATGTGCGTCGTCACACTCTTCTTACTCTCCCCTCATTAACCGCGTCTTTTCTATCCTAACACTCGCCTAGGTGGGACAGCTCCGACCCCGAACGCGCTCCGCCACCGCTGCCCCTGAACCCTCAGTCGCCTCTGGGCACATCACGGCCTGGCACATCGGCCGTCATCCAGTCTGCCCACGCCGCCCTCTCGGAAAAGGCCCGCGAGAACGCTCTCGTGCCCACGTCGATTGCTAAGCGCCTCGACGGATCGCCTGAGCGGACGCCGCGCGCCTCGGGAGTTGCAGGCATCCCAAACGTCTCGGGCAGCAACACCCTCCCGCGGTCATCACCGCACATGCGCTTCCAGTCGCTGCAGTCCAACTCTGTCCGCGATCTCAGCTTGATGATTGAGAACGGCGGCAACGCCTCCCGTGACAGCAACAACAACACACCCCGCTCGCCCGAAAAGCGCCCTGCCACGCCTCTCCGGACAAGCTTTAGTGACCCCTTTGTCTCGGACGACAAGCCAATGTACGGCCCCGGCCCCGGCCCCAGCTTGACGCCCATCATCCGGCCGATTGTCCGCCGGCCTCAGCAGAGCATCCTCGGGGAGAACACGCCACCCCAGTCAGCAACCATGCTTGCTCTTCACAACATGGCATCGTCCACCACCCCCACACATCGCGACGCCGCCGCCCCTGCAACACCAGCACAAGACCAGCCAGCTGCTCCGGCTCACGGCCCGGCCCCTCTTCCCTTCCCCCCTATTGAGAGTGCTCATTCTCACCCTCCTCCTCCTTCCGTCTCTTCTTTGTCTTCTGCTGCTCCCACTTCCACGCCTCTGGCAAGTATTGCCCCCAACAGCGCTGCTGGCGGCGCTCGCGGCACTCTCCACAGCAGCGCACCCAATATGCCGCAAAACCCCGCGGCGACCGCCAGCATGGCCATGGCCGTCTCCAAGCAGCCTACAGTATCTGTGGCTTCCGTCGAGGGCCTGTCCAAGCAGATCCTCAGTCTCACCAACATTGCTGCCTCGCTGCAAAAGGAAATGTCTGCCCTGAGCCGCCGCAGCCGAGACAATGCCACAGACCTGATGAGTCTCAAAGAAGCCACCAACGCCCGCGACGAAGACATCCGCAAGAGCCTGCGCGAACTTATCACAAACGCCACCGAGGCTGCCTCCATCCGCTCCCGCGACTCATACACCGGCGGCCCCTTTGGCATGGGCGGCGACGCCAAGACCCATCAGATCCCGACCTCGCCTCCCACTAGAAGCATCCGTCCCTTTTCCCTGCCTCGCATCCCCTCTCCCAACAGCTTTGCCGGATCCCTCGACCGCGAGTCTATGAGCACGCCGTCGCTCTACGGCGGTGCCGCTGATGGTCCCCAGTCGCTCGCCATGCTCGAGCGCATTGTCCGCGAGATGGGTACCAAGGAGGGCCAGGCCACCATTGTCAGCCGCCTGTCCGAGGTCATCGACAAGCTTGCCGGCATGGCCTCGGCCTCCAAGCTCGAAGAGATCCTCCGCCTGGTCAAGGACCAACAGGACCAGGCCATCATTGCCTCGTCCTCCTTTTCCATCCCCCCTCCTCGTCCGGGCTCAGCTCGCCCACGCACGTACAGCTTCGACGAGACCAGCCCGACCCAGCGCGACATTGACATGTCACGCAAGGGCCCGCTGTCTACTCGTGCTGAGCGGCTTCTGCAGGGCACGGGCTCTGTGATCAGCGAGCGCTCCACGGCCACGGCTGACTTTATCAACGACGACGTCATCAAGATCATCAAGCACGTCAAGGACAGTGTTGCTCAGGGCGGTGGTCTCACGGCCGAAGTGAAGGCCCTGGTTCGTGAGCTCCGCGGTGAAGTTCTCGGCATGGGTCGCGAGATCGGTCGTCGTCTTGACGAGGTCGAGGTTCGCGCCAAGGACGAGGGCCAGCCCGCTGCGGCCACCCAGGAGGAGATGGCCAAGGTGATCGAGGACGGCCTCGATGAGATGAAGCAGCACATGAACAACCTCATGCGCGAGCACCGTCGCCAGTCGGCTGCATCTGCCGCTGCTGTGGCCACCGCTGCGGCTGAGGCCGTGCCCGCCATCGACTACCACGAGGTCTACAACTCAATGCGCGCCGCCCTCAAGGACTCGCAGGCCGCCAACAATCCCAACCAGCCCGAACTGTCCCGCGAAGACGTCATTGAGGCCGTCAAGGATGCCTGGGAGACCTACAAGCCCGAGATCGAGGTGCAGCAGATTGGTCTTGAGCGCGACGAGGTCCTGGCCTGTCTCGAGGAGGGCCTGCGTGACTACGCACCTCGCGGTGATCGTCCCGAGGCCGCTACGCGCGACGAAGTGTTCAAGGCCGTCGTTGAGGGCCTCAAGCACTTTACGCCCCCGCAGATGCCCGCCAGCGGCATGTCCCGCGACGAGGTTCTCGGTGCTGTGCGCGAATGTCTCGAGGAATTCGAATTCCCCGTCGCCCCCTCGGCCATGGGCGCTGAGATCACCAAGGAAGATATGGTTGATGCCGTTAAGCAGGGCCTCAACGGCTTTGACTTCCCCGCTGCCAACACGACGTCAGACCGCGAGCTTGTCGCTCTCAACGCGGCACCAGCTGCTACCACCGTCGACAACAGCGAGGAAATTATCACTCGTCTCCAGGACATCATGCAGCTTATGCGTGATGAGTTCCGCGGTGTCTCTGAGGAGGCCAAGCAGAACGTGGCCGCCAACGGTCGTGACACGGAACAGCTGCTCGACGCTACGCGCGATGGTCTCGAGAAGCTGCGTGCTGACCTCGAGGGCTACGTCGACAAGGTGGCCGCTGCGGTCACTCACCAGGACCTCGGCGAGGGTCTTATCCGCACTCTCGATGTCTTCCGCGATGAGATTTCGGACCTCGTCAACAAGTCGACCGACACCTCCAAGGATATGCTCAAGGAGGAGATCGAGTCTCTGCGGGACGCCGTCAACTCTTCACTTGTCCCTGCTATTCCCCAACCTTCGGCTTCGCCAGCCAGCAACCGCGAGGTGCTCGAGGCTCTCCAGGAAGGTGTCAACCTTTTGCGCAACGAGATCAGCAATCGCCATGTTAACAGCACTACCGAAGTCCTCGACGCCATCCAGGAAGGCATTTCGGACCTGCGCATCACAATTGACAAGCTGAGCAACAGACCGGCCGATCTCTCTGCCAATGATGAGATTCTCGATGCCCTCAAGTCGGGTCTCAGCGATGTCCGCGCTGAGATTGACAACCTGCGCGAGATCAACAGCCAGAACAGCAAGGCCATCACCTTCTTCGACCCCAGCCGTGCTGTTCTTCCGGCCGACAATTCTCTCAAGCACGACGACATCAAGAACCTCGAGATGCTCATTCTTGAGCTGCGCGACAAGGTCGACCTGATTGACGAGGCCCAGAGAGTGCAGGCCGAGCTTGCCCAGCAGGCAGAGCAGTCCCGGTCTGTTCCCGCCGCTGAGCCAGAACCTGTCGTGCGCGAGATTGTCGAGGAGGACCCGGCGTGGAAGGAGAAGATTGAGGCCATGGAGAGCAAACTGCACGCCATTCACGACTCCATTGCCGGCCTGTCCAGCCGCGAAGTTCATGCCCCTGCTCCTGCTGCTTCTGCTGACAAGGCAGAGGGCACTCGCGAGGTGGTGGCTGATGAGAAGACTGCTGAGCCCACCGAGCATTCCGAGCCAAGAGCCCCTCGTGACTCGACTGAGGCTGCTTCTCGCGAAGACGTGGAGGCCATCGAGACCATTCTGCGCAACACCAAGGCACGTCTGGATGACCTGATTGACGGCGAGCAGTTTGTGCGCAAGGAACACATTGACGCTCTGGAGACGCTCCTCATGGAAACGAAGGAAAGTCTCGCCGACAGCCTCTCGGGCTTCAAGGACCATATGGAGTCTCTTTCGTCGCACGATGACGTCAAGATGGTCGAGTCCCTCGTCGTCCAGATCACCAATGGCTTTGACGAGATGAAGGAGCGCCACGAGAAGCAGCTCGAAGACCCTGAGCGGGTGTCCAAGGGCGATGTCGACGCCATTGCCATGGCCTGCATGCAGGTCAAGTCGGCTGTCGAGAAGATGGCCCACACCGACGAAGAGACTGGCGAGAGTGGCCTGCCCACCAAGGCTGACCTCGTCAGTCTCGCGGATACCCTGCGCGACGTGCAGAGCAAACTCGAGACGGACTCGGCTGCGACGACCAAGGCTATTGAGGAGAACCAGGTCGAGGTGGCCGCCGTTGGCGAGCGCATCATTGATGTTCGCGACTTCCTCGAGACGCTCAATGAAAGCATCAAGACGCGCCTCGAGGATGGTGTTCTGGGTATCGAGTCGGTCGGCAAGGTTCTGGACTCGCTCAGCGACACGATTGGCAAGAACAGCACCGACCTTCACGACCTCTACGAGACGATGCGCAACGAATTCGAGGAGTCTCGTGCTGGCATGGCTGGTGCCAAGCAAGAATCGGACGAGCGTCTGCAGCAGACGACGGAGGTGCTCGAGGCGAAGGTCGAGGAGCGCATCGGCGAGCTGATCTCCAAGTTTGATGACTTTTACGCTTCGGCCGATGACCGCGACCGTCTTCGCGAAGAGCGCGACGAGGAGATGCAAAAGGCCATTGTGGGTGCGCAGACGGTGGCCGATGAGCTCAAGCTTCTCGTTGACACCCTGGGCTCGGCCGTCACTGACTCGCTCGAGAAGATGGAGGAGGCGTCCAAGACGGTCTTTGAGCGCGTCGACGAGATGGTGAGCAAGGCGGACGAGCACCACACCGACGACAAGGCCGAGCACCAGCAGACGCGTGACCATGTTCAGCAGGCCATCGAGGCCGTGCAGGGCGTTCACGGCCGTGTCGACGAGTACCACCCGCAGATCATTGAGTCGATCAAGGATATTCTGCTGGTTGTCAGCGAGCACTTTGAGCACTCCAAGGCGTCCACAGACAGCATCCAAGAGCGTATCATCGAAGCGAAGCCCGAGATCCTGCCTCCGGAAAAGTACGACGACACGGTCATGCACGAAAAGCTCGACACGCTTGTGGGCCACACCGAGCGCGCAGCTACTGCCTACACCAAGCTCGACAAGCTCGACAAGATGGACGACCTGGTCGACCACACGCTGGCTGTAGGCGAGGCCCTCACCAAGATTGACCGCCTGGTCGAGCACACAGAGGAGACGGACAAGGTCCTCGTACGCCTCAATGACCTTGACAAGCTCGACAAGCTGGAGAAGCTGGACCAGCTCGAAACTATGGACGGCAAGCTCGACAGCCTCGAGAAGCTCGACTATCTTGTGGCGCAGGCAGACACGGCCACGGGCGCTCTGGCGAGCCTGGAGAAGCTTGCCAAGCTCGACCAGATTGTGGACATGTCGCAGGTGGCCGGCAGAGCCTTTGATGCTCAGCATTCTAAGATCGACAAGCTCATCGACCACACGCAGGAGTCGCGCGACGCCTTTGCCAAGGTAGACCGGCTGGTGGAGCAGTCTGAGCAGATGGACAAGACTGTTGGCGGACGTCTCGAGGTCCTCGACCGGCTGGGCGAGCTGGAAAAGCTGGGTGAGCTGGAGAAGCTGACTGATCTGGAGAAGCTTGACCAGCTCCAAAAGCTTGAGAAGCTCGAGGATCTCAACAAACTCGACAAACTTGATGACCTCGCTAAACTCGATCAGCTGGAGAGACTGGGCGAGCTTGAAAAGATGGACGTTCTCGTTGCACAGGCCGAGGCCACAACGCAGTCTCTGGTCCGCCTGGATGACCTCAAGCAGCTGGAGAAGCTGGACAAGCTCGACACACTGGACAACCTCAACTACCTGGAGAAGCTGGATGCCCTTGTCGACCAGACGCTGGCGGCTGACGACAAGGCCAACCTGACTCTTGACAAGCTCGAGAAGCTATCGGATCTGGACAAGCTTGAGAAGCTGGAGAAGCTTGAGAAACTCGAAAAGCTGGACATTCTCGACGAGCTTGTTGGGCAGTCCAGGGCGACAGACGACAAGACGACCAAGACGCTGTCGCAACTGGAGACTCTGGAAAAGGTGCACGAGCAGGTGATGCGTACAGCAGCCGACCTACAGCAGTACATGGCCTCGCAGACACAACGGCAGGCGGACGACCACGAAGAGCGTGAACGGACGACGCGGGAGGCGGCCGTCGCTCTTGAGCGGACGCGTGCCGAGAAGGACGAGGCCGAAGCGGGTCTCGCAGCTGTTCGCGAGGAGGAGCGGCGACTCCAGGAGAGCGTGGCCAGATTGCGCGCGGAGCAAGAGAGCCTTCAGCGCAACAAGATCAAGCTGACAGCGGACGTTTCGTCACTGGAGACGGCTCTGCACCTCCGTCGCGAGGAGCTTCACGAGATGGAGGCGCGTGCGGAGGGTCTTGAGCGGCGCATTTTGGAGGGCGTGATGGACCACTCGCGGGTGCTCCTGATGGCCAAGGCCAACAAGGGACGCGAGGCTATGAGCCGCAAGCGTGTTGTCCCGAAGAAGAACAGCGGCGCAGACGGCGCACCATCGACGACAGAGGCGACGGGTGCGGATAAGAAGCGCAGCGCATTCAACCTGGCCATGTCGGCGAAGCGCAACCAGCGGCCCGCCAACTCACCGCACGGCGTTGCGGTGAATGGTACACCCGGCAGCAATTCTCGACGCATCCTCTCGCTCAGCCAGCTCAACAGCAGCGTGTCGAGCGGCAGCATCAAGCGCAGCAACAGTGTGCGTGATAGTGTTGGGGCGGCCACTGGTCTGGGTCTGAGTCTGCGGAAGAGCAGCTGGAGCGGTGGCCGTCCTGGCACACGAGGATTTGGCGCAGGCGAGGATAAGGAGAACGCACCGCTCAAGGAGAGCGATGAAGAGGGCGCGGCGCGGGAAAGAGAAGGGGAGGAGCAGGTGGATGAGGATGGTGAGGAGGATGGTTATGCAACACCGCAGGCCGATGGCGGTATGGTTCCTTACCGGAGGAGGGACGACGACGGCACCAGCGAGGCAGGAGAGTTTTATTCAGGGGATGAGCGGGAAGAGCACGATGATCATGACGAGCATGGCGTCGATGATCCTGACCCGGAAGATGACGACGTGATGAGCGAATGGGCCAGCTCAGCACAGAACGCCGGGGATGTGGTGGCTTACGGAGAGCAGTAGTACTTGTTTTTAGGAAGGGGAGTCGGGTGAGGGGGAGGGTGTCGTTTTCTTTTGTATAATTTCGTTGTGTTTTTTCTTTTCTTGTTTCCGTTTTCTTTTCTCCTATTTGGTTTCCTTCCCTGGGATTGGTTTTTTGGACGTTTTGATGACATTATCACTAGGTATCTTTTTTGGAGTTGGAAAATTTTGATTTAAAGTTCATTTTTACACCTTTTCGTTTTGCTATTACATGTTACTCCCTGGGGCTTTGATGACCTCTTGACCACCCATCCATGGCCGGAGGACCTCGGGAATGGTGACTGTTCTTGTCTTTTCGTCCCAGCCATTCTCGAGGAGGGCAGCGAGGACACGAGGCACAGCGAGAGCGGTGCCGTTGAGGGTCCAGGGGAAGGTGAGCTCGCCCTTGTGGTCGCGGGTGCGAGTGGCGAGGCGACGTGTCTGGTAGTCGGTGCAGATGCTGGCCGAGGTGACTTCGCCCCAGGGGGTGGCGCGGCCGGGGAAGTAGGCCTCGATATCGATCTTGCGGAAGGCCGAGGCGCCCAGGTCGGAGGCGGGCATCTCGAGGATGCGGCAGGGCAGGCCGAGGCCCAGCAGAATCTCGGTCTGCATGTCGACAAGCTCGTCAAAGACTTCGGTGGCGGCCGCGAGTGTCGGCTCCGTCCAGGCAAACAGTTCGACCTTTGTGAACTCGTGCACGCGGTACAGGCCCTTGGTGCTGGCGCCGCGCGCGCCCGCTTCGGCGCGGAAGCACCGCGAGGAGGCCACGCGGCGCAGGGGCATCTGCGGAGCGGGCATCGTCTTCTCGGCGAACATGGCGGCCAGCGGGATCTCGGCGGTCGCCGTCAGGCTCATGCGCGGATGGCCCTCGGGCGTGTCGAGCGTGTACGTCTGCTGCTCGCCGCCCGTGTCGCGCGGCTGGAACCCGCACGCGGCCGCCACGGCACTCCGCACCAGACTCGGCGGCGACACCATCTGCCAGCCGTACCGGTCCGCCATGGCCAGCGCGTACTGCACGAGCGCATGCTCCAGCCGTGCCGCATCGCCCACCAGGTAGTACCAGCCCCAGCCCGACGCCGCTGCCGCCGCGGCAAAATCAAACAGGCCGAGCTCGCTGCCAATGTCGACGTGCGACGGCGATGACGATGATTTTTTGGCCGCGGTTTCGGACGGCAGGCCATCTTCGCAGTTGATATACGACAGCACCGTCTCCTCGCTGCCCGTCTCCTCGCTCGTCAGGTTCGGCAGCGCGGCGCCCAGCTCTTCCATCTCGCTCGTCAGCCGCGCCTCGTCGGCCTGCACGCCCTTGAGCAGCGTCTTTAGGTGCCGCGCCCGCTCCAAAGCTGCCTCGTCTCTTTCGGGCTGCTTGCCTGCTTCTTCTGTTCTTGTCATCTTCCCCCTCAGGGCCTTGGCCTCTTCGCGCAGCGATCTCGCCTCCCGCTGTCGAGCCTGCCACGCCTGGAACAGCTCCACCATCCGCGCCGGGTGTCCGGCCATGTGGCCATAGTTGCGTCGCCGGCAGTTGTCGGCATACAAGTCGACATTCTCGCGAATATGCTTCAAGTCAAGAATGGGCCGAAGGGCCTGTGCGTCTTTTGTGTCTTTTGCGTCTTTGCTCTCTCTGTTGTCTTTTACATCCTTCTGGTCTGCCTCTGTCGCAAAGAATCGACACGAGCAGGGCGCCGAGGAGGTCGGCACTGCTGCTGGCCTTGCTGGACATGCTGCCGAACCGCCTAGCCGGTGCAGCCTCCGAAACGATCGTGCATACATGGTAAGGGTTGTCGACAGACAATTGGTCTGTGAATGAGCCCGTCGAATCAGTGAGGACAAGGGTGAGAGGGGAGAGGGTGACGTTGAGGCCGCCTGATCTTGGGAAAGGTTTTTGGACGACATCACGCTACCAAAAGAGTGGGTCACAAGCTGAGCTTTGACCAATCATACTTGTTAGTATCCATCTCGCCCTCTTCCGCCCCTGGCTACACGGTCGGCGTTGGCGATGCTTGGTTTTGCATGGTAGGGTTACGTCGCATGGGCCCTGCGACCATTTTTTAAAGGCCAATCGTGGGCGCGCGCACAAAAAGGAGCCTCTCGACATGACACAAGGAGGCTGAGAGCGGGCACTTCATTACCGATGAACAGGGGGCTTGGTCCGGGGAGGTGATTCCCAAGTTCCATTCGGGTTCTGGATGCACTGCTTCTGTACTCGTAAGACACATGTAAGTAATCTTACATACGAACATGGTTTCTGCCATCCACCGAAGCTATCTGGCATGCCCGTATAAAGTCCCAATCGAGGACACTCCTACATCACTATACAATCAGCATGATGCAAAGCTGTACGGAGTATTGTCAAAGTACGGCTCATCCAAGGGCTGGACAAAAGACTTTACTCGGCATCTTTGCCGTTCCCTCCCACCATCTCTCCTTTATCCCCTCTAGTTTTTATGCTTTTATGCATCTTGCATGTATCTCTGCCAACTCTTGCTCGATCCAAGTACCAACTTTTTGGTCTTGCTCTTTTTTTAAAAAAAAAAAAAAAATTTCTGGCCCCAACGGTGGAGATCTCACCTTCCCTGCGGAGTAAGATACATGTACTCGCACGACTTTGAGAGATCCATTGGCACCTTTGCCCGCATGATACATTGTTAGATACAGTGCACCCATTGGCGGCTGGCACTGCCGTGGAAGTGGGCCAACCCCCTGTAGCACGGCGTACTCCGTACCTGCATGGATCATAATGGGGATCCTCGTATCGTGTTTTGGCTCTTTTGGCTCTTTTGGCTCTTTTGGCTTTTCGTGTTTGCTTTTTGTTCTTTGCCTTTTTTTTTTTTTTTTTTTTTTTTTTTTTTTTTTTTTTTTTTT
>JAGKRZ010000052.1:0-87185 GCA_020002355.1 Intubia oerlemansii
GGGGGCGGGGGGGGGGTGGGGGGGGGGGGGGGAAGGAAAGAGAGGAGAAGTCGGTCAGCTTTTTTTTCGATCCCCCTTTTTCTCCTTTTTAAAACTTTTTTTTTTTTGGTTTGCAATTCCCCCCCGGGGTATCCCTTCCTCCTTCAAAATACACCCACCTTGAGGTCTTCCATGTGAGGATTGCCCTGGTCATGCATGCCGCCGTGACCATTCGAGGATCCGTGCTTGTCCACTCCATTGACATGTCCACCGTTCATGCCGTGGCCGTTCATGCCGTGGCCGTTCATGGCGCCGTTCAAAACACCATTCAGACCGTTCATCACGCCGCTGCCGTAGCGAGAGACAGACTCGCGCGGCGACGCCACAGGGCTGTACGCCGACGACGTGGCGCTGTCACGCATGCCGCCGAGTCCTTGAAAGGCAGGCGGCGGCGGCAGGGAAGAAGACGAGTTTTGTGTCGTCGCCGAGGACATGGTCGTCGTCGTGGTCGTTGCCGTCTGCCCGCCGTGGCTTCTTGGCGGCGAGAAGAAGCTCACGGTCGATTCGACGGGCGACATCAGCTCCGTCGCAGCATCGTCGTCGTCCGCCTCGAGCTCGTCTGATGGCGTCGGCCGGATCTTGACCGTTCGCAGCAGCTCCACCAAGGCCGTCACCAGATGCGACGCCGCCGCATCCAGCAGCGAGACCGGCGACAGACCGGCCGCCATGGCGAAATTCTTGGCCGCCGTAATGAGATTGTTGGCCGTCGACGCCACGCGCGCCTTGAGCTTGGCCTGCTGCTGCTGGTGCTGCGCCGTCTCTTCTCCCTCATTTGACACTGGTGCTGGCGCGCTGTCCAGATCCTTGGTGATCCGTCGCACGGCCGCCACCACCGTCTTCATCGCATCCACCGTGCCCGCCGGCTCTTCTGTCCGCGCCCGCCGCAGCAGCTCGTCAATGGAAATCTGGAACTTGGTCACGTGCACGTCCTTGACCACGCCGTTGGCAGCGACAAAGCCCTTTTCGCGCACATAGCGGCCGGCATCCTCGTCCAGGGTGAGGCCGATCGACGACCCGCGCATGCTGCGCAGCTGCGTCTTGGCCCGCGCGTACCGGTTCCGCCAGTCACGCACGTCCGACTCGAGCGATGCAATCGTCTTTTCGAGCTCGGCATGCTTCTCGTACGAGGTGCCGCTCTGCTGCGACAGCATCCGCATCTCCTGCAAGAATTGGGCCGCCTCGCCGCGCACCTGCTCCGTCACCTCCTGCTGCTCGCGCAGTGCTTGCCGCAGCTGCTCGTTTTCTTGCACCAGCTCAGCGCTTGCTCCTCCTGCAGCCGCAGCAGCAGCAGCAGCCGCCCCTGCCGCGCCGTCTCCGTTGTTGGCCGCCTTGGCCGTCTCGTCGGCTAGCGCTTGCTGGAGATCATCCATCTGCGAGCGGAGCTGGCGCTCCTGTGCTGCATGGTCGTTGCGCATGCGGTCCATGTCCTGCTGCATACGCTCGCTGTCGTTGAGCGCGTCCTCGAGCTGCTTCTCGAGATCGCGCCGCTTGGCGTCCCAGTCCTCCTCGGCCGTTGAGCGTGTGCGGTTGGCCTCGGCCATGGCCTCCATCTCGTCCGTCTTGGTCTTCATCTCCCCCTTGATCGTCTCGACTTGTTTTCGTAAATCCTGAATCTCGGCTTCGTAATCATTAATCTGTTGCTTCATTTTCTCCGCATCGGCGCTGCTGGCGGTCGTCGCAGTGGTGGCAGTGGTGCCATTTAATGTCTCGTCATCCTCTTCGATCATGGTGCTCTTGTTGGGCACAATGGTGTTGCCCTGTGTCTGTTTTTGCATCGGCCGGTCATAGTTGTTCATCGGCAGGCCTGGTGATGGCGGCACTGGCCCTTGTGGGGGGCCGCCGGGACCGAGGCCGCTGCGCATAGACCGTACTGAGCCAGCTTCCGAAGGCCTCCGCCGGCTCTGTCCGCGTGGCGGGAAAGCCATCATGTTGCCGTTGACGGGCGTGCCAGACCGGCTCGGGGGCATCATGCCCGCGGGACTCTGCATGCGCGGGATGTCGCCGTCGACGAAGCGGGGGAAGCGGCGCTCCAGCTCGCAAAAGACGTCTGTGGCCAAGTCGCGGAAGCGCGGAGGGCCGAGCGAGGCCAGTTTCTGGCGTGCCTGGTTGCGCTTGGGGTGGAAGTTGTCCTCGGGCAGCAGGTAGGCTGGCGGACCGCCTCCGCCCTGGTTGCCATGAGCGGCGTGACGACTGTAGGCCTGGCGGCGCACCAGCTCATCATAAACATCGGTACTGAGCTCGAGGAACTGGACCGATGTGAGGCGCTGTAACTTATCGCGCGCCTTGCTGGCTGGTGCGGCCGGCTTGCCGTCGCGGGAGGTCTGTGAGAGGAAGCGCTTCAGCGAGACGTAGTGCTCGCCGAGGACGGCTTCGGCATTGGCCTCGTCGCGCTGGCTGCTGCGGCCGCCGCTCTCGCTGCGCGCATACATGTTGGTGCCGATGCTGGAGCGGCCGACGCTCGGCGGCGGAGACGGGCCGCTTCGAGGGCCGCCGGGAGGAAAGCCGGGGCTGTTCAGGGGGGGTGGGATGCCGGGAGTGGCGGGCGATGCCAGCGGCCCGCGGCCGCCATAAGGGTCTTCGTTATCCATCGGGTAGTTTGTTGGCCAGAGATCGCTGCCGCCTAGTGACACTGGAGATATCGGGGTGAGCGGTGCATTGCGGGCATTCATTCTTGTCGGAGATTTGGTCGGCAAGAGGCAGCCTCGCCGCAGGAGACTGCCGTGGGAGGAGAATGGGTATGCAGGGGTAGTTTGTGCTGTGTATTTTTTTTTTTGTCTTTTTTTCGGCCTTTCTTTTTTGTGTGTTCCTCGTCTATTCGTCAAGACTTTGAGCTATGGAACAAATGTCCACCACACAAGAATGATCTGCCGTCGGTCGAATCGAAAACAGAGGATCGTCGCTCTCTCTATGCTGCAGCTGCTGCCGCCGCCGCTACCGTGGCCGTAGGTTCTGCCGTCTCTTCTGTAAGGTCGCCGTCAACGTAGCCGCAGGCTGTTTGTATTGCAGGTAACAGAGCAAGATGCTGTACTCCGTAAGCCCTTTTTTTCCTGCCAGGGTGTTTTTGGCTGGCGGCGTCGATTGTGAATGTGAAATCGGGGCCCCCGGCGCGTCGTGTCGTGCACTCTCACAGAAAAACAAAAAAGGAAAAGGGTGTTGTCGTTTTGTGCTGCCACTCACTGCTTTGCTGTCCACTGCCACTTTCGCATATGACCAGCGGTTATCGAAAAAGGGGGTTGCTGCGAACGGAATGGAGGGATGAAGAAGCCAGGGCCAATTGGAGGGCGCCCGGGCGGCGGGCTTAGGGGGTGGGGACCAGCTGTGAAATGGGGCCAGGGAAAGTGCAAAGGGGCGTCCAGCGGGCCACAGAGAGAAAACAGCAGGTGCGACTTGCGACTGAACGACTGGGGGGGTAAAAAAGGGCAGGCGGGATGCTTATCACCGCAACGCTAGCGAATGCAAAGAAGTGGTGTGTGAGAAGTGCGGGAGAGTGAGACGTCTGCAGCACATGCGAAAAAGAAAGAAAGAAAAATAAACAAAATTCTACAAAGTACAAGCAACGCCGAGCCAGTATGCGCGTATGCAGCCCACCCATGACAAAGGGCTCTTTGCAGGCCAACAGAATAACAGACACAAGAGACTCGTCATGAGGTTTACTCCGCACAAAGTACTCCGTACATGTATCTTCCAGATGAGGTTATTGATTTCGTTGTCACGACGGAAAGGGAAGCCGCCATCCACTTTGCTGGAAAGTGCAGCAGCTTGCAGGGAAGGAGCTACCGGAGAGAAAGGGAATGCGGAACGCAGAAATGGCAGGCGCGGGCAGCGCCGAATCTGCAAGGCACGGCGGTCAAGGAAAATGGAAGAAAAGAAGAAAAGGTACAGCGTGGGTGTATCTTGCATATCTTACACGTACTTTCGCCGTTGGGTCCAAGAGGAGAGGCAGGGGGGAAAGGAGTTTGCCCAATCGTCGTGTGCGGGCCGTCAAGTGCGTCAAATGGGGCTTTTGCCCCTGTGGGTTTTTTACCCCTGGTCCGTCGAGGTCCAGGCTCGGCTGGCGCCAGGGACGGCGGAGTCGCACCTGCCACAAGTAGCCATACGGAGCCACAAGGAGTCCACACGACGCCACAGAAAGCCACGCAGTACACGTTTGAGAAGGAGCGAACAGCAGGCACGCGCTAGAGATCGGCGGCGTCTCACAGTCGCACCTGCCAAAATCCAAAAGGATTGGCTGTTCTTGCCGCTTCTCTTTGTGACGAGCGTCATCTCTCACAGAGAAGATGGTCTCGTGACTGCTAAAAAAATGGGATCATTGTATTGTCGTCCTTTTCATGTTGAGGGTAAAAAAGGAATGATCCCCTCCTTTTTGTGTCAAAGGCTTGAAAAGTGTGAAACGTGTTTACTCCGTACATGCATCTTACTTTTCTCTATGAAGTTACGACAGAAAAAAACATGATACGGTAATTTCCTTTTTTAAAATTTAACATCACACCCCACAGGCCTCCCAACATTTAAAAAACGCAAATTAATCAGAGATCTCATTAAAAACGCAAAAATTGGCAGATCGCGGATGCGTCCGTCTTCTTATTTTCCGCTAAAATTAGAATTGAAAAAAGTAAGAAATTCGAGAAGCTTTTTTATTTGATATTGCCAAGAGCTGTCACAGCAGCATACCGTTGATTCCATGCCACGCCCACCTGAAAAAAAAAAAGCTTCACATATAGCCCCGGCGTTCCATCCTACGGAGCACGGAGTATTATTTATCTGTGCGGGAGATTGGATGTGGGGATTCGCTTCTATCGCGCCGTCATCCGGTGAAATATCAAATTCTTTCCGGCGAATTCGCACCACGTGACACAAACCCGTTGCGTTGATAAATTACTGCATGCAAAGATATTTGTATCATGAGCAGAACAAATATGACCGCTTTTTTTTTTTTTTTTTTTTTAAATGACATAGTCCCCTCCTTTTCCATCTAAAACCATGCTAGTGTCCATGTGGCTGGCAGGTTGGGCCAGCGTTCTTGCCACGCGGCAATGACATCGGGCACGCGCTCATCAAAGCCTGAACGGCTGCCGGCGCCGCCAGCGTCGAATGCGGCAGCACCGACCTTTTCGCGCTCCTCAGCGGCGGCCGTGTTGAGAGAGGTGGCCAGGTCGAGGATGCCGCGGCCGCCAATGGCGGCCTCTTCGTGGTTGTCGCGGATATCGACATTGATGACGTGGACGGGGCGGTTGAGCGGCGAGCCGCGGCTGAGCAGGTCGTCGACGACAGCGTCCCAGCAGCGCTCTTCACAGGTGATGACCACATCGACGACGCCGCCTTCGGAGCCAGAGCTGCCGAGGTCGGTGGCGTGCTCGAGACGCGGCATGCCGATCTGCCAGTCCTGCCAGCGCTCGGGGCCCCATTTGACGCCACGGTTGCGGTCAATCATGTTGAGCACGCCATTGGCGCGGTAGAGACGGACATCCTTGGACTCGAGCTCGCGGTAGATGCTGTCGTAGGACGTCTTGTTGAACTGGTAGACGTTGGGCTGCGTGATGGTCGGGCCGGGCAGACGCACGAGCGAGCCGGTACCAAACGAGATGACGGGGAAGCCGGCCTGGCCAAGACGAAGATGGGCTTCCATAGATCTACGAGCGAGAAGAGAGGGGAGAGAAAAGAGGCAGAGCATATTAGACCGGGCCTTCTTGGTATAAATGGGAAAGAGACAAAGCTTCCTCTCCAGAGTCTCCCAGAAGGTAGCATGGATGATGACCTCCACGACGACAGACACACACACAAAGAGGCACACAACTACGGGGCAAACTCGGCAGGGATCACGCACCGGTTCTGGTTGCTTGCACACACGGTGCAGAACGTGAGCTTGAAGTCGCCGGTATTCTCTGGTTTGGGCGCGTCGGATCCGTTGGACTCGGCCGGGTTTCCGGCGGAAGCCGCAGTCGCGACGGCATGACCGTTTGTGGCCGCCATGGTCAAGGATGAGCCAAAAGATGAGCCAAAGATGACGCTGCTGTCAGAGACATGTTAGCCAGTGTTTGACGATGGATGGAAGTGCCAACAAAGGAGACCGCCGCCGTCGGTTTGATCAGAAGAAAGTTGCGTAATTATAAAATGAAGGTCATCAAGAGATTCAGACAGCTCCAATATTAAAATGTTCATCATTGAAACCGACGGCAAGGCGTGTTCTTTCCAGACATCGTGGGCAAAGACTGTTATTCTTACCTTTTGCAGGGGGCAATTGGAGCGTTGGAGCTTCCTTCTGTCGTGTTTTGTTGCTTTCTGCTTCTTTCTTCTGCTGTCGCTGAGACAAAAAGAGCTCAGGTCAGATCGATGACGGACACGTCAAACGTGGCCAAGAACTGCTTCGTCTGCTTCATGGGAAACACTGAACCGTTGGCGTTGCAGGCAGACGCGCGCAAAAGCATGTCGTCGCCAATGCCCTTCAACTGCCGTCGGCGTCCTGTCGTGCTGTGTTGTGAAAAGAAGGAAAGACAGAGTGAGAGTTGACATTTTTTTTTCGCTGCCCTTTTGGGGGCTTTTTTTGGTGTTCCCGCAAAGCAGAGCTTTAGCTGGGTCGCGTCTGGCCAATGGGAAGCAAGGACAGTTTGTGGGTCTCTGCTCGGTCTTATTGGCTCATGGCCAGCACCTAAAACGCTGCTACAACGCTACTCCGTACTCCGTACAAAACACAACATTTGTAACCGTCTTTTTGTAAGTGACGCACCATTTTTGCTGGTGATCAGATCTGCCTCTCTCCGTGCATGTTTTGTTTGTGCATTTAATTTCCTTGTCCTTTTTTTTTTTTTTAATAATTATTTTGAGTGAAACGATACCTGACGAGTTGCTTGCATTCCGAGTGAGACTCGAGACGGCACATGACGGGCGTGCATCGTGGAACATGCACGAGCCAAAAAATCCTAGGCGTGCTCCAGAAATAGAACAGTGGGACTCTCGCCACCCACTCGGCGGGGGGTGAGGGTTGGCAGCAGCATAGAGCGGTCAGTACTTGCAATGCATTGGCGGGCAGCATAATGAGCTCGCTGTGAAGGCGACAGGCGGGCGGATGGAAAGATGGGAAGGCGCCCGTGACGCCTGGCCAGTTAGCCAGCAGGACGGTTCTGCAGAAGGTGCGCCTGGGACACCCCTCCTTCCGCATTTGTCGTTTTCAGCCAGGAGCAGCTCGCTGGGCCTTTGGCCTTTCACCAGCGGCGCACGCGATCGACCCATGCCTCCTGACGTCCTGAAGAACATGGTGTCCCATCTATTGCATAACTACGTCCGCTCGTGCGGGTCGCCACGTCTCGACATGAATACCTTTGTATCATGCCGTCGTGATGGCGACGGCTTGTCGCAAACCTCATCTCCTCGAGGCCAAGGCGCTGCGCCCCGGCCAGTCAAAGACATGCCTCATATAAAAACACATATGTGCCTAATACTCCTGATACGGCGGATAGATGACATATCTACCATACATGTAGAGAGTTTTAAAAAAAAAGCCTCATCCAGGACGGTGTAAAAGACGGTGTCCTTTTCCCTCTCTTTACCTCTGTCGCGCTCATCTCATGTGAAGCTTCACAGCGTCGGTTCACCGTCACCATCGCCCCTTCCCTATTTGCTCACTCTGTCTTCTACGCTTGCGAGTGCAACCCTCGGTCGCTCCTGCCCGTCGTGCACCTTCCCGGCCCTCCCTTTTTGCTGCTTGCCTTGTTTTGGAACGTGCCGCCCAGCACCACACCCGCCTGCGCGCTTAGCAGCCTGCCAGCGCTTGTGGTTGGCTGCCGCACCTGCTCGTTCTGCTCTTTTGCCGTGTTTACTCCTTTTTTGCTCTTCTTGATCTCCAAAAGCAGCAGTTGCCTTTTTTTGTTTCTCTTTTGCTCTGCTCCTTCCTTCTTCGTTCCAACCACCTCCTTCCTGGTTCGAAAGGCTTTTGGTGGCCCTCGCCCCTTTTTCTCCAAATATTGAAATCTCACGACATCTCCAAAAAAAGACCCCGTTCTCTTTCTATCCTCGACATTCGAAGCACACCGCCTGGCTGCTGCGCGGCCAGCGACATAACAACACAAGCAACTCTACTCCGCCTCCTGGTTTGCACATTGTTCGTGGCGCCTGGCCTCCCTATTTGCTCCCCCTCCTTTTTTGCCATATATTTCATCTATATCTTTCTCTTTCTTTTTTTGTTCGTTTTGCTGACCATACTTTGTACAGTCCAGAACCGTCGTCTCGGTGTGTTTTGCTCTCAGACACGAGGTGCGCTCACCTGGGTCGTCCCTGCTCCGGGCCTGGTCCCTGTGTTTCATCAGTCAACAACGACACGAGCGACAACCCACGAGGCGCAGCAACACTGAAACGAAGCCTCTCCCCTCACTACAAAGTATCTTACATCGAAGAAATATCGTGGCCGTCGATCTACAAGCTGGAAGACTGCAGCATCGGTGCAGATCTGTCTCGAAAAGCGGCTTGGGCCACTTCCCCCCCCCCCCCCGAGAAACAACATTGCATTTGCTGTCTTTTTCTCTCTTCTCTCTCTCGAAACACCACGCAAAAGAACGAGGGCGTCATAACCATCCAAAGTTATCCCGACGCCAAGACCCATCAGCCATCTGATGCTCACGGGTTCCCCAAGTCGTGCATAGCCTTGGGGCCAATCCGAAACTTGGGGACGAACATCAAAACTTATGCACAGCGCAGAAGCGGTGGACTAGGTCCCGCTCTCCTTGCGAAATACGGCTAGTTTAGGCCAAAGGCCCACCAACCTGCCACCGCACCGTGCCCAGCAAAACCCAGCAAAACCCAGCAAAAGCAGAAGAAGCAAAAAAAAGGGAACCCCTCTCACACGTCGACCCAGAGTTGGATTCTGGGAAAAGAAAAAAAAAAGTACTGCTTTGCGCCTTTCACGTCCTTTGTTTCCGCTTGCTTTCCCTTCCTTGCCTTCTTTTTGCCTTCTTTTTTCTTCTTCCTCTCTCCGCCAGAACGGCCGTGTTGTCCGATTTTGCCGCTATCCCCTAGCCGGTTCTTTTTATCCCAGCGAGAGAGAAGTGAGCGACGAGAGGAGAGAGAGTGGGCGAGATTGGGCAAAAGATTAGGGACCATCAGGACAAATAAGACGCCTGGCTCGACTGGATCGGGACTGGTCTGTCAGAGTTCTGCAAAAGGGGGTCCCGGGCCCATCGCTGGCGTTCTAAAAAAAGGGCGAAAAAAATAGTGTGCGGCACCCCTTGCCGAAAGCCACCCCCCCTCCTTTAACAAGCGCTATGGAGCGCTCCTCCTCTTCGACGTCGACTGCCGTTGTGTCTACGACGACGCAACAGACGCAGAAGACACCATCTGCAGCCTCTGCAGCATCTGCACAGTCTGCACAGTGTGCAACCTCGCCGACTCCAACAGTCTCGACAGCCTCACAGACAGCGACACAAGCTGCAGCTTCTGCTTCCTCCACATACGCTGCACCCTCCACAACATCCCCGATTGCGCCTGCGCCTTTGCCTGCGCCTGCTGCCGCATTGGCATCCTCACCCCCCTCGAATCCCAGCCACACCAGCTTGCCACCTCTGGCCACGTCGTCGCCCGCGCGGCGAACGCCTCTGCCGCGGCCAATGTCGCACGCTTCAAAGAACCGCCTGTCCCAGTACTCGTCCACGGGATCGGCGCCAGCGCAGTCGCGCCCGACGTCGCATGTCTTTCCGCTCTTCCCCTCCACCCTATCGTATGCTCTCGTGCGTGACTTTGCCTACCCGGTGAACCACCCGCTGCACTATGGTGCACCACCAGAACCGTCGCGGCCGTCGTCCGAGTTTATGACGTCGTCCAACGGAGACGCGCAATCGCAACGAGATTCGTGGGACTCGAATGACAGGTCCAGCTGGGACGACGGTTCGTGGACGAGCGACTCGTTCAACCGCGCGGCCGACATCCCGCCGATCCACCTTGCCGACGGACCGCCATGGAGCGAGGATGAGGACCTGCAGAGCCCCATTGTCAGCTCACGACATCGCAAACACAAGTCGACCTCTGCTGCGTATGCCACAGGGCGCGGACGGTCATCGAGGGATGCTGGGCAAGGGCGGATGATGGGGTACGATGCCAACGGCAACGGCGTGCTGCGGGCGGAGCAGTACGACGAGGAGAGGGGATACTTTATGGGCACGAGTGGCGACGGCAGCGAGCGGTACTATGTCGACCAGGCGGGCGATGAGGCCAATGGACCTGGCGGCGACGTTGTGACATACCCGCCCAACCAGGCGCGGTACTCGTCGAGCGCATACGAGGGACACTCTCATGGATATGGTGGTGTTGGTGGCGGCGGTATAGGTGGCCACGGGGGCGGCGGCTTCGCCCACGGCTCGGAGACATCGAGCCCGATCTCGTCACCTGGCTACCAAGAAGACGACCAGTCGCGGTACTCGCGGGACTATCAGTTTACGATTACATCACCAGACGAGGAGATGCACGGCAAGGCAGTGGCGCTGTTTGATTTTGAGCGGGAGAACGAGAACGAGCTGCCGCTGGTGGAGGGGCAGATCATCTGGGTGTCGTACCGGCACGGCCAGGGCTGGCTGGTGGCGATGGACCCCAAGACGCAGGAGAGCGGACTGGTGCCGGAAGAGTATGTGCGCCTGCTGCGGGACATTGAGGGCGGCATGACGAGCTTGACGGGCCAGGTGGCGGGCGTCAATGGCGTGGAGGACGGCAGTGCCGGCGCTGCTGGTGGTGGTGGTGTTGCGGACAATGGTGACGGTGATGCTGCCACCGTGGGAAGAGGAGGAGGTGGTGGTGGTGGTGGCGGTGGCGGTGATGGTCCGGGTCCGGGTAGTCCCAACGATATGGGCACACCAACACAGGCAGACCAGCAGACGTTTGCCGGCCACACACCGACGACGTCGACAACGACGACGACATTAGCAGGTGTGAGCGGCTCGGGCACAGGCACGAATGGCTACCCGCAGCCGGTTGTTTCTACATTTTCGACATCGAGCAAGGACCTGGACCTGTACCCGCAGCATCTCCTGGGAACACAGGTCGGGCAGACACCTCCTCAGGTTGTGCACTACCATGGCCAGCGAGGCGGCGGGTCGCAGGCCAACACGCCGACACTGCTGAGCCACCAGGAGGCGGGTCTGCCGGCAGTCAGGAAGGATAAGAGCAGCGACACGCACACATCTTTGGCGATGAGCTCTTTACCGGACGAGACTGTCAAAGAGACAGAGTCGTCTTGAATTTTTGGGGGGTCTTTCCATATTTTTACCTTCTTCTCTTTTTGTGTTCATTTTGCTTTTTTTCTTTGCTGTTGCTCTCTTTTTTGTTCTTTCTTATTTTTTGTCATGTTGCCTTACATCTCTTGGACTTTTTTTTTCTGAGCGCCATTATGCCTTCCATTTTGTCTCTTCTTTTCTGGCTTTCTAGTAATCATGTTTATGATTTATATGAGTATCCTTTTACTTTCCCTTTCCCATCTTGCATTCCATACAAGAGGTGTTGGTGACGAGATACCGCGTGACCCGCGAGCCGGTGACGCAAATCACGTGCATCACACGCAATATCCCGCTAGCGCCCTTTGCAACAGCTTTGAGAGCGCCTATCCAGCTTCACGGAACCTGGACTTTTTGCCGAGAGGTTTCTGGGCGCTTAACAATGGATGGCAAAGACAGGAAAAAAAAGGACGTTTGAGCTTCCCCATTGGTATAGTCATCAAAACCCCGTTGCCGTTTTGAACGACGGGAGTTTCCCTCGTCCGCTTCCCGTATTTCCAATTCTTTGTTGATTGTCTCTCTTTTTTTCGCCCCAGAGCTTTGGGGGAGCAATATTTTCCGCATTACGGAGCACTTATAGTTTTGCTATTTTTGAGCAAAGGTGCAGCCCACTCCCGTTCTTTCCTCGCCGGGACCCATATCGCGCATATAGATAGCTCTCTTCTTTGCGACAACCTTTTTGGCCTCTCCTTTTTGACCTCTTCTCTCTGTTCTGTACCAACCACCTCTTCTCCCAGAGACCTCTCCCGACTTTTCCTCAATTCGAATTTTTTGCCAACATGTTTGCGCGCGCAGCTTCTCGGACCTTTTTGGCCGCTTCTGGACCTGTCAAGGTGAGTTTTGAGAGGTGACGCGCGGGAATGGTGGGCGGTGATGACGGAAAGGATCAAAACCAATTTGGACAATGGAGCCCTGAAAAACAACTTGCTGACATTTTGTTTTCTCTCCCCCTTTCCCCAGGTCTCGACTCGCCGGTATGCGACGGCTCCTGGCGGTGGCAGCGGCGGCAACAGCACGCTGATGATTGCGGCGGCCGTGGCGGTGGCAGGCGCGGGCAGCTACTATGCGTTTTCGTCGACGGCGGCCAAGAAGGGCAAGACGGCGGACGAGTCGCCCATCAAGGCTGCGGCCGCTGCTGCCGAGCCCTTTTTGACGGGCGGCAAGCAGGGGTTCCAGCCGCTGACGGTGGAGAGCGTGGAGACGGTGAACCACAACACCAAGCTCGTGCGGCTGGCGCTGCCGGAGGCGAACCAGGTGTCGGGCATTGAGTCGGCGAGCGCTCTGCTGACCAAGTTTACGCCGGCGGCCGCTGAGGGTAGTGAGGAAGCAGCCAAGCCCAAGGCGGTGATCCGGCCGTACACGCCGATCAGCGAGGACGACGCGCGGGGCCACGTGGACCTGCTGGTGAAGCGGTACGAGGGCGGCAAGATGTCGTCGCACATTCACGAGCTCAAGGTGGGCGACAAGCTCGAGGTCAAGGGACCGATTGTCAAGTACCCGTGGATGGCCAACAAGCACAGCGAGATTGCGCTGGTGGCGGGCGGATCGGGCATCACGCCCATGTACCAGCTGATCAAGTCGGTGCTGCGGCGGCCGAGCAGCGAGGACGCGACCAAGGTGACGCTGGTGTATGCCAACGTGACCGAGGACGACATCCTGCTGCGCAGGGAGCTGCAGGATCTGGAGAACACGTACCCGCAGCGCTTCCGGGCCTTTTACGTGGTGGAGAAGCCCAAGGACAAGGGCCAGTGGAAGGGTACGACGGGCTACGTGTCCAAGGAGCTGCTGAAGCAGGTGCTGCCGGAGCCCAAGGCGGACAACATCAAGGTCTTTGTGTCGGGCCCGCCGCCCATGGTCAAGGCCATCTCGGGTCCCAAGAACAAGATGGAGCAAGGCGACCTGGCCGGTCTGCTGCAGGAGCTGGGCTACAACAAGGAGCAGGTCTTTAAGTTTTAAAGGAGGAGACAGAGTTCTTGTAGAGTTGGCTGATAGAAAATAAAGAAAAAAAGAACCAGCTCAGCTCGGGTTGTTTTTTGCAAAACGACGGAAAGGATCGGAAAGGCGAGAAAGAATACGAAAAACACGAAAAAAACACGAAACCATGAAACGACGAAAACAACAATGGAATAGACGCGCGGCAATGGCATTCAAGTTTTAAAATTGGGATCAAGTTGTTGAGTCATAGGAGATGACACAAGATCTTCATGGGACATCAAATCAAGAATGATACTGCTGAATGGGAGCGGAAGGCTGAGATAAGATCAGGAAGGGGCCGACATCGGGCGGGCGGACCCCCCAAATGGGCGAGAGGCGGACGGCAACGGTATCTTGCGGTACAAAGAAACTTCCAACGGTACAACGGTTTGACGTGCACGGTTCCCAATGTGCAAAAGAGATACTAAGCGGTATCAAGGTATCGGGACGTATACATGTAGAGATGTAGAGTGTGCGTAGGTAAAGTCAAAGGATAGAGGCGAGGATGAATATTTCGAGTAAGAGTAATACACTTCACGTGAGATATTTTCGATGGAGATATTCTAGAACATTAGGTACTGTGAGGAATATCAATTCTAGAGTTTCTCGTAATGGAACCTACGTAAGCAGGTAGGAACGCCATTTTCTGTTTTATTTTTTTTCTCTCATTGCAGTTATATCATATCGATTCCGAGTCATTCATAAAAAAATGCACCGTGCAGAGTCAGCAAACATGGAAAGTCCGGCAAAGTACGTAAACGAAACGGGTGATAATGCCTCTACAGGTAGGTAGCAACCACTCCGCCATGGAGATGATGGACGCCCCGTCGGAGTTGCCCATCCCTGTTCTCATGCAGCCCAGCGAGGTTGGACCCTCTCGTCACAGACCGTCACAGACCGTCATAGACCGCCTTGACAGCAGCCTCCTCTTCCTTGCCAGGCTTTATTTTGCCGGCATCCGAACCGCCTACGCCGCCCACACTTCCCACGCCTCGAAGCCACGTTGTGTTCATTCCCATTCTCGGACTAGGCACAAGGCAACAAGAAACCTACTCTGTACCTGCAAGAAGGGCCGCCAGTGGTGTTGTCCTTTTTGCCAATTGGCAGGACCAAAGATCTCTCTGTCGCCCATCCATCAACACACACTTTAAAAATTCTGCATGCCGACGCGTCTTGTCCAGGATTCCTGTGGTGCTCGGGTGATTTTCGTATCTTTTTGACTGTACACGTTCCTCGGGTACAAGGTATGTAAAAAAGATACCTGTCGACTACGGGGAGTATATTGCATGCATACTCGCGCGGAGTATCGATGGCCTTATTTTGCGGCTTTGCTCGGCTTTGCCTTTTGCCAGTGGGGGTCACGGACCAGATTTGGAGTGTCTTCTTTCTTTTTCATTTCTTTTCTTCCTTGATGTCTTTAGCCGCCGTATAGAATACGGGAGGAGATTTGCCTTTTTTGGTTTCTTTCCATCCCATACTGTTAGGCTCCTCATGATTTCTTGTCTTTTTTTTTTTTTTAAATTTCTCGCTTCACTTGCCACTTTCATATTCGTTGTTTTCTTTTGTTTGTTACCGTTCTTTAATTCTCATAGTCTCCTTCTTTTTTGCCATTCTTCTCACGGCCTCCCTCGCTTCATTCGCTTCCTCTTCCTCTTTACCGTATCTTTCGCTGCATTCCTCGGCTGCCGTAAAGTAGAGTAATGCCAAAAATATTCAGCTTGACGTTTTCCCGATGCCACAAAATAAGTCAAGTACAAAGTACCGATGCGCTGTATTTTTATTCACCGTATATGTTATGGAGTAAGATACAGAAAATTTATAAAAGGTTTATGCCCACGAGCTGCATGGCCTCCTGGGATTGGACTGGACCCGGCCCTTTTCCCGTCCTGTGCCCGTTCTGTGCCCGTTGAGCAAGTCTCCATCCAAGGACTCCATTGAAAAAGTTTACGAGTCTCCATTCGTCTCCATTTGCGTTTTTGGCTCTTTTGCCTTTTTTGCCTACTCCGTACTCGTTTGTACTCTGTTTTTTTTATTTGCCTCCTCATCTGGCCTCCATATGCCTCCATATGCCTCCATATTTTGAGGCGAGTCTCCATTTTGCGTCCCATGGGACAATAACTCCATAGGACCTCCTCACTACATGTACTCTGCCCGCCTTTTTCTCCCCTTTTGCGGCCCGAAATAAAATTTACATAAAAAATTTGGCTCGCGATCCACGTTTTTATTTCCCATGCCCTCTTTTGGAGCAAAAAAGGATAAAAAGACCACGAAACAAGAAAAAAAAGAATAAAAAAGTAAATTAAAAAAAGGAGATCATCCGGGGCCGTAGTGGAGCGCAGATTGAGCAAGATATAAAATTGTACAAAATTGACACCAAGAATGTTGTCAATTAAAAACGTGCGGTGAGAGACAGTACGGGAGTACTTTTTTTCAAAAACGCAACAGTACAGAAGAAAGGTACAACTCCCAACTCCAGGCCATGATCGCAGCACGCCATCAAGGTGAATTGTGGACGGGCAAGTCCTTTTCTTGTTGGTTGTTTCACCGTTTCAGCGCCCTTCTCAGTAGCGTCTTTGCACATCACCCCGCACTATATTCGTACTCTGTACATATACCTCAGCGCTGTTTTAGCGGCTCTCGTTCTTACTTTTTTTTATTCCTGTACGCGTAGCGCTCAACATTCAGCTGACCTGAGCAAAGCGATTTTCCCTTGTCAAGTCCCTTCCCTTATTAGGTCGTTCCTACCCACGCAGAGTCTTCCCGAGCCTTGTTTCCCGGCCTCCCTTCCCAAAGGGTCACGCCTAGAACCACGCCTGACCAACGCCTGCCCGCACTGGGTGCCGCCGACGTCTATGATTGGGTCTCGGCTCCTGGCCCGTCCCCGCTTTTCGGATCGGCGGTGATTCCCTGTCTGTGTTGGCAGATGGGGAAAGAGCGATGGGCAAAAGATGAACATCATACGGAGCAGGTATGGAGAAGGCCAAGAAGAGGAGTAAAAGCACAATAGGTAAAAAAAAATTAACGATAATAAAAGAATAAAAAATACAAAGAATAAAAAAAAGGAGGGCGCGTGGCCCGACGATCCAGGCACCATCCAACGTCCATACACGTTGCCATCCACTGACCAGCCATGCATGAGGAGTAGAAAATGATATATGTACATTTGTACTTACTCCATAGGATACATGTGGACGGAGCAGTTGATAACTGCTGCTGTACGAGTATGCACCAATACAAAGTATGCAATGCTTTTCCGACCAACAGACGGAGTTACAAACTTGGCCATCCAGAACGCTGGTGTGAGAATCTTACGACAGCTGGGCTTGCCCCGTTCCGTCGCCATCACGCAAGAGACCCGCTTTTTTCAGCACGTATCAAAAGATACATCTACAAAGTAGCAAGATACATGTCTGTACGGAGTACGGAGTGCACCATCGTTCCTTCCTTGCCCGTGCTCCGTTCTGTGCACGACGTCGTATCGCGCAATGTCAATTGTGCTCACGCAAAAACACGCACAAAACGGGCACTCGCGTATATTCAGTACGGTGTATGGGTATCTCACAATGTAAAAAAGGGCTATATCTAAGAGGCGTGGCCCATCCCTTTCTGTTTTCGAGCTGTCCACGGCATCATCTACAATCTACTCGTACTTCGACGCTGCCCATCTTTCAGCGACTCCGTATTTATATGATACTCCGTCTCGCACCTGCCTCATTGTTGCCATTCCGTGCTGCATCCTGCAACCAATTCGGAAGGCGCCTACGTCATATCGACGAAGACAACACCTGTCACCTGCCTCAATTCGAAGCAAGCACCTGCCTTGCCAACACAACCTCTCCCAAAAACATCAACGCCAGAAATAGGCAGCGACATCGGAATTGATCTCGACAACCTTTTTTGTCACAACATATCATCCTCTGGTCGTTGTCGAACGACATCTCCTCCCCCCTGTCTGCACGCCCCTCCCCGCAAAAGCAACCAAACAAGCCAAACAAAACCAAACAAACCCCCTCCTCCAGATCGACAGGCCACACCGTCTCACACGATCAAACTCCGTTCCCCTCTTTGCTTTCTTATCACCACCTCCTCTCTGCAAAAGACAACGGACAAGGAGGGTAAAAAAAAGGAGACAGGAACTCCTAGGAATTGACGAGGCAGATCATTTGATCAGAAGATCCTGACCAGATCCTGACCCAGTGCCTGGCCAGAAAAGGTCACATCGCACTTGATCACTCACAGTCCACGGAACCACGAAAAAAAAAAAAACACACACACGCACAACACACACACGCCGTCACAACTCCCCCTCCTCTCTCACTCTCTATCGTCCTCTTATCACGCGCCACTGCCGAGATAACAATCACCGTCCTTTTTTTTACGTCGCATCAAATTCCGGAGAATCAATTTTCTCGCTTCCTCTTTTATCCATTTTGCCATTTACCTTTTTTTTGGCCCTTTGCTTTCTTTTTTTTATCGTTTTTATCGTGCTCCATCCACGTTCCCCCATTTGCGACCCTTTCGGGCCCCATTCTCGACCCTCCCGCTTGCGTTTTCTTGTGCATTTTCTGCTTTTCCTGCCCACTTTCTGCCTTTCCGGCCCTTTTTTCCTCTTGTCTCTTTGCTCTACCCCCCGTTCTCCCCACGATTCCTTTATCTCGACAAGGGGACTGCAGATCACCCTCCCGTCAAGAAAACATTCTCTCCCTTATCGGCCGGGTCGATTTCGTGATTTCGGCTTTTTTTTTTACTCTTGTGACTCAAGTTGTATCTCTTTTGGTTGGCAACTCTTTTTTCTTTTACTATTTACCCAACCCCTCTTCCTCCTCCCTACTTCTCTTTTTTGTCCATTCTCATTTACTTTGATTTCCATCTGTCTCTCTGTCATTCCTCTCTCTTTTATTTTTCTTTTCTTTCTTACGAGTACTCGCCATCGACGTCCCCGTTATCTCTCCATTCTGTCGCTCACACATCACCCTCTCGCAATCATTTCCATTTCCCTTTTTTTCGTTGCATTTGCCACCGCAGAAAAAAAGAAAGAAAAAACTGCATCCATCTGCAGCCAACAGCATTGTCCTGCGTCAAGGCAGGCGACCATCTGCAGGAAAACTTTTTTTTCTTCATTGAAAGAAGTTTTCCTTGCATTTCCCCTGCATACCTTTTTTCTCATTTTTTTCTTTCTCATTTTCTCTCTCCTCCTTTCTCCCTCCCGCCCTTTATAATGCATCACACCCGTCGAAAGTCAGGCCACGGCCTGCACAACACTTCCATGACCGACGTCCGCAAAGCAGCAACTTCCTCTGACACAAAACACCGCTCAAAGTCGCCAAAGACTTCCAACTACACCACATCCCAGCCCAGCATGAACCGTCGCTCAGGGAGCAGCGGCCAGCTCAACAGAGCCAGCAAGACAAAATCATATGCATCGACATCACCGTCACGTGATGACGATTTCGACGAGCGCGAGAGTTTTCCTCAATTCTGGTAGGTACCAAAGTTGGACGACTTGGATTTCTTTTATTCTTTTATCTCTCCTCTCTTCTCTCCTCATCTCTAACAAGTCAGCATGTCCTGTGAGAAGCAATTCTTTGCCATGGACGACCGCTTCCTCTACTGCTCCGAAGCCTGCCGCGTGGCCGACCAGGCCCAGAACCCGCCCAACACAGACGCCCTGCGCAGTTCCTTTAGCGGCCTTAGCGGCCTCGGTGCATTCAACACACGCTCTGCGCGCCCTAACAACTCGCACCGCTATGACAGCTACGGCGCCGACAACAGCCAAACCGCATACGGCGCAACCGACTACTACGACTATGACGAGCCGCGCGACATCATCCCCCGCGCCTCGCCCTCGCGGCCCGACTTTTCCCTCTCTCCCATGCTGCCGACCTCGCCCACATCGGCCATGTCGCCGGCCGTAGCCCCATCGTCGACCATGCCGGCCACCACGTCGTCGGCCATGGCAGCCCTGCGCGCCCTCTCCATCCACGGCACGCCCCCGTCTCCCTCTGCCAGCGGAGGCATCTGGCCCTTCTCCCGGGGCACGACGACGACGACGGCGGCGGCGACAACGTCAACGACCGCAGGGGCCGCTGCGCCGCACAGCCCCGGCTCGTCGTATACCCCGTCGGCGGCCGTCTATTCTGCCACGTACGACCATGCCTACTATGGAGGCTACCAGGGCGGCTACCAGAGTGGCTACTCGGGAGACTACCGGGATGCCGCTCATGCTCGTCCTCTGCCGACTCGCCGCCCCGACAGCTACTCTCGGCCAAAGAGCGTTGATTTGCTGACGCCTATTCTGGGGCAGTGAAAAAGCCGACAACGAAAAGCCGAAATGACTTAATTCCGTTCCTCGAGGGACGATGCACGAAATGTATGAAAAAAAAGTTGTTTTTATCTATAGGGTGTTGGGATATTTTTGACTTGTTTTCTATTTCTTTTTCTTATTTTTTTCTGTTGTCCATTTTTTCATGTCAAACGTTTTATGAAGCATAGCTGGTGTTGGTCCGATTATTTCTATTGTAGCATATAAACCTTATACACATATAAACATAAATATATAAACGAGCAATCTATTCATACAAGAGTCAGTTCATTCAACTTGTCGTCTCTTTGGTTTCACCTCACTGCATGATTTCTCGTGTGTTTCACAAATTGGTTCCTTTTTCTATTTCCGTAAAGAAAACCCGTATTCAAATAAGAAAACAAACAACGACCAAGCGCCGAGACCAAAAAAAACGAAGCAAAGCAAGCGATGAGAAGGAAACAATCGAAAAGAAAAACGACAAAAAAAAATCAAAAAGAAATCAAAAAACATGGCACCAAGAGGAGAAAAAAAAATGATCTGATAAAATGACACACACACACACACACATTGCACACGTTACACATATTTGTCAACGGAATGGCGTGCAAGACAGTGGCGAGAGAGTGGCGAGAGAATGACAGAAAGAGTGGCCGGTCTTTGCACCCTTTGAGAGGGTGGGAGAGCTGACTTTTCGTCCAGCAGGTTACTGCCGCGACGACGCCATCTCGCCGTAGCGTCCTCTGTTCTGGGTCGTGTCGTAGGCCTGCAGCACTCTGGTCTGGCTCTCGTCGGCCTGCGAGAAGGCGTAGCCGCGCTGCTTGCGCATGCGCTGCACCTGCCGCACCTTGCGAATCGCCTTTTGGAATTGTTCCATTCTGATGGTCAGTGAGCGAAGGGGAAAAAAATAAAAGGGGGGTTCTTGGTCGTACCTCGGCCGGTAGTCTTGGATATTGTATTTTTGGATTTCTTGAATGTGGTGGTACGTCTCGGGACGGTACATGCGCTTGCCGTACTTCCAGGCGACGTCGCGCAGCAGACAGAGGATGGCCAGCACCACCATCTGCAGCCAAAAGAGGGCGCTCGAGAAGAGGCGCGGCACGACGCCGTGGTACTCGGTCGAAAAGTTGAGCATGGGCGCGACCGTGCCGTAGACGGCAATAAAGGCCAGCCAGATGGCCATGCTGCCGGGGATGGCAATCACGTGGTACTTGGTCCAGTTGTTGGTCACGAGGCCGGCCTTGCCCAGCACCGTCAGCAGCACCGCGCCGTACAGCGCCGTGCCCCAGACCCAGTGTCCGCCCTGCTGCCCGTCGCTCAGCATCGCGTCGTCGTACCAGAACAGCTCGCTGCCAATGTACAGGATGATCGAGTGGTAGGTGGCCGTCGCGATCCAGCCGAAAAAGATCTTGAGCTTGAAGAACGTGTTGCGCTGGCCCAGCCCGTAGAGCTGGGGGTACCGGTCGAGCAGGCGCGCCGACACGAACTGGTCCAGAATGCCCATGGCAAGCGGCGGCAGCACCGTGTAAAACACATTGTAAAACGACAGCGTCCACGACTCGTAGATGACCTGGCCCGAGAACACGTTCTGGAACGTGTACCAGAACTGCGTCAGGTACAGCGTCATGTTCTTGTAGAACGAGTACAGGATCGCCTTGCTCACGCGGTGGTAGCTCCAGGCGCCGTGCACCAGCAGCAGCTTGCGCAGGTACCGGAACTGCGCCACCGACACGTCGGCGCTCCGCGCCGCTTGCAGACCCTCGACGCCGCTGATGCCCACGCCAATGTGCGCCGCCTGGATCATCGACACGTCGTTGGCGCCGTCGCCAATGGCCAGCAGGATCGACTCCTTTTGGTACTTTTTCACGAGCTTCACCACCAGCGCCTTTTGCAGCGGCGACACGCGGCAGCAGATGACCGCCTTGCACAGCACGGCCAGGTCCAGGAACAGCTTCTCAATGTCCTTTTCCAGCGCATACGTCAGCGACTTGCCGTCAATCACGAGGGCCAGGTTGTCGAGCTCGAGCGCGAGGCTCTCGCCCTGCGTGCGGATGGCGTCCAGCTTCTTGGCCAGGTTGTCGCGCGTCGCCGCCGCCGTCTCCTCGTTGACAATCAGTAGCATCATGTCCTCGCTCAGCAGCTTGCAGCTCATGCCAATGTTGATGGCCGTCTCCTGCCGGTCGCCCGTCAGCACCCACACCTTGATGCCCGCCTGCTGCAGCGTGTGGATCGTCTCGGGCACGCCGTCCTGCAGGCGGTCCTCGATGGCGGTCGCGCCCAGCAGGTAAAAGTCGTGCTCAATCAGCTCGGCCGCCTTGTCCAGCTCGGCGGCGCGGCTGCCGCCGACCGTGGTGCCGGCCTTTTCAAAGACGGCCATCCACTGGCGGAACTCGTGCTCGGGGATCTCGCGCATGGCCAGACACAGCGTGCGCAGACCCTCGCAGGCATACTCCTCGAGATGCTGCAGCGTCGCCTCGACGTGCGGGTTCTCGTTGTGCAGACGCTCCAGGATGACGGTGTCGGCGCCCTTGCAGTAGCAGCGGATCTTGCCGTCGGGGCAGCGGTAGATGGCAGACATGCGCTTGCGCGTCGAGTTGAACTCGCAGACGGCGAGCAGTTCGTACTCCTGCTCCTGGCCGTTGACCTCGATGATGACGGCGCGGGGCTTGCGGGCGGTGAAGCGGTAGCCCAGGGTGACGGCGCCGTCGACGAGAGCGCCCTCGTCGGGGGAGGCGGCCTGGTACTTGATGGCGCCGCCGCCCTTTTTCTCGTCGCGCTCGGGGATGACGGTGTGGCAGATGGCCAGCAGGGTGAGGAACTGGTCGATGGCGCCGGCGGACTCGTGGCAGTTTTGCAGGTTGCTGCGCAGCTGGGAGAACTCGTGGACGCCGACCTCGACGCCGTCCTGGACGGTGGCGCGGCGGTCCTCGGGGACGTCGTCGGCGTACATGATGCCGGCGATGGAGCACTGCTTGAACTCCATCATGTTGCAGGTCAGGGTGCCGGTCTTGTCGGAGAAGACGTACTCGACCATGCCGAGCTCCTCGACCAGGCTGGAGGTGCGGCAGTTGGCGGGGGTGTCGGTCTTGTCGTAGTATATGTCGAGGTCGTCGTTGATGAGGATGCCGTGCCAGTACTTGATGAGCTCGATGGTGACAAAGAGCGAGATGGGGACGAGGGCGGAGAAGAGGACCCAGTAGGTGACCATGTCCTTGAAGAAGGTGCCGACGATGGAGGAGGCGCTGTTGGTGGCGGGCAGCTCGAGGTACTCGAGGGCGCTGGCCTGGGTGTGGCGCATGACGAGGTCGCCAATGGTGCAGATGACGCTGAGGACGAGCAGACAGGCAATGAGGACGAGGACGAGCATGTTGAGCTGGCGCTCGACCTTGGTGCGCTTGATGGGGGTGGCGGTGGCGTTGCGCATGAGCTTGGTCTCGTGGCCGGTGAAGACGACGACGCCGTGGATCCAGGGGGTGTTGCGCAGGGTGGCGCCGCGCAGCAGCAGCTGCTCGGGGTTGAGGGGCAGCTCCTTCTCGCCGCCGCCGGTCTGCATGGTGAGGGTGGCCTCGTAGGTGTAGAGGCTGCTGTTGGGCTGCTCGGAGCGGACGCGGCCGCCGAGGCGGCTGAGGTCGCCGGAGCTGACAAAGGTGGACGTCTCGGGCAGGGCCTGCTTGATCTTGAGGTTGGTCTCGCCGTCGAGGTTGGCCGTCTCGATATAGCACAGGCCCTCGGGCTCGGAGCTGGCGACCAGCACAAGGTCGGCGGGGAAGGGCTCCTCGGACTCGACGCGCACAATGTCGCCGACGGCGACGTCGATCCACTTGGTCTCGACAAAGTTGGAGCCGCGCAGCACGCGCGCCTTGGACATGTTGAGCGAGCGGTCGGCCTGCTTGCGGCGGTAGTCCTCGACGAGCTCCTTGCCGGCGGAGACGAGCAGGACGACGGCGAGGGGGCCGATGGTGGTGTACTGGTTGGTGGGCGAGAGGTTGGGGATCTGCTGGAGGGCGGCGGTGAAGAGGAAGAAGATGTTGGCGTATTTCGAGAACTGCTCAAACAAGAACTTGGGCAGGAACGTAAAGATGTTGTACTTGGCCGTCGAGATGTGGTTGTCGACGTATTTGCTGGCCGCGTTGGCCGGCGGGTTGTTGAGATGGATCATGCGCGGGCCGAGCGTCGCGGGGTCCGGCTTGTTGCGGCCGAAGCGGAAGTTGCCAAAGCCACCGCGGCCCCCATTCCTCCGCGAGGAGCTGTCATGGCCATCGTTGTCGGCGCCGCCATCATGAGACGTCTGTCCAGCTCCTCCTCCTCGTTGACCTCCTGCTGTTCCGGCCGCACTTTCTGTCAGCGGCAGATCCATCTCCGAGTAGCCCGTGTTGCCCATGCCCAGCATGTTGCGGGCGCGTCCCAGAAAGCCGCCGCCGAGACTCAGGACACTGTTACGGTTCCGCGCATTGGCACGGCCGGCCGAGTCGGGGCCGCCGGGATGGCCCTGGCCGCCATGGGGGTAGAAGGACTGGCCGTCGTCGGGGAAGTCGTCAAAGTCGTCGGCATAGCGCTGGTAGTTGTTGAGATCCGACGTCTGGCTGTACTGCCGGTCGTTTTCGACAAAGTACGGCGCGCCCGGTCGTCCGGAGGAAGCAGAGGGGCCTTGGCCGCCTTGGCCGCCCATGGCAGCAGCTCTTGCAGCCTTGGCCGAGGGATGCGTAGTCACTCCGGCGCCGACAAAGTCGTCGTACGACACGGACGGCCGGCCTTGTGCTGCCTCCTGTTCTTGCGTGTAGGTGCGCAGCAGGTCGTCGTCGTTGAGGTCGGATCGCTGGCCGCCGCCGTAGACGGGCTGGTGGTCGTCGAGGTCGAGCAGCAAATCATTGTTATTATTGTTGTTGTTGTATTGGTAGTGCGCACCCGATGGCCCGCCGGGCGGCGGATATCTCCCAGTCATGGTGGGGAGAAGAGAGTCAAGATATGATGTGTTCGGTCGAGGGGGGAAATGCTGTCACTCTCGCGATGCTTCTCGCGATGCTTCTCGTGATGCTTTCTCGCGATGCTTTGCTACTAGAGAAAGGGGAGAAATGGCCCCAGGGGCGGTTGGAGACGCGGCGCGACGACCACCATGCGCAGAGGGATGCGGATGCAATGGACGACACGGAAGTGAGACGACAGACAGGTGATGAACAAAGACAAGCAACGGTGCGGATGTGTGCGTGTTTGAGTGTGTGGCAGTCGGCCGCCGTGATGATTGAGATAGGGGGTTGTTTTGTGTGTATATTTTTTTGTGGCGTTGCGACGACAGTGGATTTTGGTGAGGTTTACTTGAAGCTAGGGAAGGAGTTAGCTGCCTGGCTTCTAGGCTTCTAGGCTCTCGGGGCTGCTGTTCTCTTGCTGCTCTCCCGCTGCTCTCCTGCCATCTGGCTCTTTTTTTGGAACGAGCGGCCGGGGGGTTTTGCCGCTAATGATTGGCTGCTAGCGACACAGCCACGGGGGGTCCCTCTCCAGCACGGGTCGCCTGGGACACTCTGTGGAGTCTTTTCTTGGCCGCTGTTGTTTTGCTTCTGCCTCCCTGAAACAGCCCAGGCGTGGCATCTTCCCACAGAGGCAAACTCAGTACGGAGTAAGATACGGAGTACATACGGAGTACGTGGACATGTGGAATACGAGGTGCTCCAACAACTCTACAGGCAAAACTGCAGCACTCTGTAGGCCTGTTTCTCGGGGGTTCGGGGGGTGTACAAAGTTGAGATATAGAGTAGGTACACTTTCTGACACGCGGTGGGGAATGTGTCCCGGTTGCTCCTGCCCTGTGAGACTGTCTACGCGATGAAGGAACCGGGCACTCGCAGAGAAAGAGAAACAGAGAAACGAGGGAAGGCGCAGACAAGCTCTGCAGCTCGCACCTTCCCCCTCTCAGTACCGTTTTTCAACAGGGCAGGTGCATGCCATACGCGAACGATACGAGGAAAGGGCCAAAATGGCCAAAAAGGCCCAGGGCCACCAAGAATGCGCCCCCGAGATCACTGACAGCACTCACTAGCCACACTCCACATTTACTGTGTACTTCGTAACTGCCTAACTGCGTACGCGCCGCTCCACTCAGCCACACTTTTGGCCGCGACAAACGTCGTCATCTTGCATTACCCTTCTGCAACGCCATCACCGTACATTCCCTCGACTCGACGCGGACTCGACACGGACTCGACACGGACTTGACAAGACCCCGACGCAGACTCGACGCATACAACAACTGATTCCAAAATGGTCTGCAGCAAGTGCGCCAAGCTGGTGACGGGCACGACTCTGGCCACGCCGGGCGTCAAGAAGAAGAGCGAAATCTACCACGGATCGTCGGCCGCATCGTCGTCCAAGCCATCGCCGACGCTGGGCCAGACGGGCATCGGCAAGAGCAAGCTGCTGTCCAAGAACGCCAAGAATCCGTATGCGCAGTACTCGAGCACCTGCGAGCAGTGCAAGGTCAAGGTTGGCCAAGGCCACAAGTTTTGCCTGAATGTGAGTTGTCTTTTTGCGTGCGAGAGGCAGTTGATGGCCGTGTCGAATCTTGCTGACATTCACCTTTCCCAGTGTTCCTACAAGAAAGATGGTGAGTCAAGCTGTCGCCCTCTATTGCATCCCCCTGCTAACAAACAGTCTGCTCCATGTGTGGAAAGCCCAACAAAAAGTCCAAATCGGCAGCGCCCAAGATCGACGGCCAAAAGTATTCCTTAAAGTGAGCGCCGCGTCTGCTTTGAGGAGGGAGCTCAGAGTGCCTGCTCCGCCTCGCAGATTTGCAATACTTTTGTACTCGGCGCAAGGCAGGTCATCCGCCGTCTGGATGAAGAGACGTCATGGACACAGCCCACAAAGACGGCTGGCACAATGCATGTCGTGTCCCAAGAGCCGCGAGCGATGGCTGCCATAGCACCTGCCAACCACGTGCTTGACAGGACAGCCCTTCACTTCTGCTCAGCTAGAGTAGATACTCCAACGGTGGCAGCAAGAAGCAAGCTCCGTACAGCTCAGCAGCTCAGCAGCTCAACACGGCTCCGAGAAGCTTTGAGCCGCCCAAAACATCAAGAGTGAGCACTCACACACAAACAAACATACACCAGCGTTGACATCAATATATTTATTCATTACATTCCGTATCCACCACCTATGATACAATTTTTGTTGTTTCCCATTATTCTCTTGTGTTTTCGTTTCTTTCCTTTCTTACAGTCGCGGCGAACTCGGCGAGTTGTCCAGCAGCGGGCTGAGGAACGCCTTGATGTTCTCGTTGACCTCCTCGCCGCCCGACTCCCACAGCACCCAGTGCGTGCCGGGCACCACCACCTTTTTGAGGTTGGCAAAGTACGGGTCCATGGCGGCGGCCAGGGCGGGCGGCAGGGCGGCGTCCGACTTGGCGCTGATCATGAGCGCGGGCATCTCATACTTTCTCTCGGCGGCGCCGTTGGCCACGGGCTCGCGCTCGTCGTCATAGTTGAAGCGCTGCGTGCGGTACCAGTTGGTCGGGCCGCGCAGGCCGTTGCGCGCAAACTGGGTGGTGTAGTGCTCGGCCTCCTCGGCGGACATCTTGGGCGTGGGCTGGACGAGGTGCATGTCGGGCATGTTGACGCCCTTGTCTGTGTCAAAGAGGCGGCGGCCGTCGGCGGCCTGGCCGCCGTACAGGATGTTGAGGAACTGCGAGATGCGCGCGCGGTCCTTGCCGACAAACTGCCACAGCTCGTCGGCGTTGAACTGCAGCTGGTAGCCAAACGACGGGATCATCTTGACCATCTCGGTCAGCGGCAAGAAGGTGTCGTGCGCCGACGGCGGGAAGTACGGCGTGCACACGCTAAAGATGGCCCGCACGCGCTCGCCGTGCCACAGCAGCATGCGCCAGGCGACGGCACCGCCCCAGTCGTGGCCGCCGACGAGGAACGTGCGGTTCTTGTCGGGGATGCCCGCGACGCCGACGTGGTCGACAATGGCCGTCAGGTCCGCGCACACGTTCTTGTAGCTGTAGCGCGCGATCTCGTCGGGCGCGTCCGTGCCGCCGTAGCCCAGCATGTCGGGCACAATGACCTGCAGCTGGAGGTCGTTGGCGAGGGCGAGGGCCTGGCAGCGCCAGCCAAAGCCAAGGTCGGGGAAGCCGTGGATCAGCAGCAGCGTGGCCCGCGGAGCACGGCCGTCGGTCGGCGTCGCCACAATGTAGTGGTACGTCTTGCCATTGATGGTGGCCGTGTGGTCAGCCACACGAGGGTCGTTGGGGGCGAGCTTGTTGGACATGATGGAGGGGCGGATGATGACGACGAGAGAAGCAAGACAAAGAAACACAAAGGAGGAAAGGGAGGGAGAGGAGGGAAAGGAACCAAGATGAGAAAGATGAGGTGAGGACGAGACGGGGACACACTGACAGCTTGGAGCTGGCTGAAGAGAAGCTATTTAAAAGTCCTCCTTCTCCTTTTGCTCTATGGGACTACTCCGTGCTCCATCAGTTCTTTTTTTTCTTTTTTCTTTTTTTTTTCTTCTTTTTCTTTTTTCTTCTTTTCGCTCTCCTTTTTGTCACATCGTTCTCGCTCATGCGGCGGGCCACCTTCCTAGCTTGGGGAGAGCCTTGTTCTACTTTGTACTTCGGTCTATCGTACGTAATCTGGGTGCGATCAGCACAGTGCCTCGGCTCGCTTGGCGGCCTTTGACAGAGGGGGCCCTTTTTTACGGAGATCAACAGCAAGAAAAAACACCGTTTCTTTGTACGCCCGCGGCGGCGCGATACGGAGTATGGAGCTTTCCCTGTGCTGGCTGGCGTCACTTCGGAGGTGATAACGTATCACAGCTTAGTTGGGTACGACAAATTCATCAAGTTTCAGTGAGAAAGTGTAAGTTGCAACTGTAGTCGTCAGGCGGTCCATCGTGACACGGGAGTAGACGGGCAAAAGGGTGCAGAATACGATGTAGTATCTCCGAACACGGTGGGCAGAAACGGGGCGCAAAAGATAGATGCTCTACATGTACAATACTATTAAAAAAAAAGACACACACGGGGATTAATAACCGTGAAATAAACGTTTGAAAAAAGAAAAATAAATAAATAAAAAAAGGATCTTCTTCTGCCCGCACATGGGATCGAACCATGGGCCGCAGCGTTACAAGCGCTGCGCTCTACCCCTGAGCTATACGGGCGTTGAGAACCACTTTTTGGTGGGCGGGCACTAGCGCGGGCCTAAATAGAGATCTGGTGTGGGAGATGGAGGCCGGACTGAATTGGACAAGGGTGTGGCTTGCACGTGACAATCTTCGACAGAGCCACGCGCATACCAAATAGGGACTAGCGCCTTGACTGTCGCGCGTAAACAAACTCGCAAAAAAGAGGCGCAAAAAGCGGGAAGGTACGAACCCCCCCCAGTCTCCTCTTTCCCGCGCGACGGCGAGACAAGAACCGCTTTTGACCGACAACCGACAGAGAGCAAAAAGATTGAAAGATTTTCCCGCCTCGGAACCCTTGCCACAACGACGAGAGACACTGGAGTTTCGGGACACCGGGCGAGAGCGACAAGCAAGAGAAGGTACGGACACCACAGCGACACGTCCAAACAACAGCACTTTTGGGCGATTCATCCCTTTGGGGGGGAAACAAGCAGTGCGCACTGTGTACATCCATCCTTCTTTCCCCTCCCCGACGCGTCAAATTTGGTCGCGATCACGATCACGAGACGACGACGACGGCCGCGGCGACGGCGACAATCGACAAACCGGAGAGCCGAAGCGCACTGTTCTCTCGTATTATTCTTTGCCTGGAGGAGTCTGCCACACGCGACGCGCCACCCATTGGCCGACGGGGGCCATTGAAGAAAGAAAAAGAACGAATATTCAGACACATCGCCAACGAGGAATCGGCAGACGGACAACTTTTGACGACGCGCGCGACAAAAGACGGGCGCGCGGCAACACGGGACATCATTGCTGTCGTGGACTGGAGCAGCCGTACGGGCGCGTTTTCTCCGTCTCTTTTGTCTCCCATGCCTTCGTGACGGGACTCGACGGAAACAAACAGCAATTATATCCTACGCCAACGAGGCAAAGCATATGCCAAAGAGCGCCGCTTGAACAGCTCTTTCTCTCTCCCGCCTTCCTTGCACGCGCACATCCCACTCTTCTCTTCCGCCCCATGACGACTCTCGTACGGACGCGCCAACCGCTGCAGGACGTGAGCATGAGCAACCAGGCCGGCCGCCGCCAGAGCAAGCGCCTTGCCGGAGCGGCTGCCGTGTACGACGAGCAAGATGGCGACTTTATGTTTACGCGCGGCTCCAAGAGGGCCAAGACGACAGCATCCGAGCCGGCAGCAGCTTTGGAAGAGCCAGCTGCGGCGGCGCCAACAACCGTGGCCAGACGAGGCCGTCCACCAGCAGCAGCAGCAAGCTCTACGCGCAAACGGACATTACCGTCTTCTCCGCCAACATCGCGAGCCGCACATGCGGTAGAATCGCCAGATTTCGTATCGACAACGACGGCAACAACGGCAACAACATCAAGGAAGGGAGCCAAAGCTGGACGTCCACGAGCCAAACCATTACCACCCCCAGTGGAGGAGGAGATCGACGACGAAAATAACGACGATGACGACGAGATGGATATGGTGGCTCCTGCAAGGCCAACAAGAACAGCACCAGCACCAGCACCACCATCAACTTCAACGGCAACGAAATCAAGGCGAAAAGGAAGAGCGGCGGCAGAAGAGCAAGAACCGCCGTCACAACCAGCACCAGTACCAGCATCAGTACCAGCATCATCAACAGGACGAGGACGAAAACCAGCAGCAGCCAGCAACAGCAACACGGCAAGAAGGCGTCCTGAACCAGACGTTGCGCGAGAGGTGTATGGCGACGACGGTGGTGACGACGATGTGGCGGCCGTGGCCATGGACGGCGACAACAACATGATACAATCGCGGCCAAGGATACCACGGTCTCCATTACGATCACCGACGGTCAGCCAGCAGACGATTATGCTGCCGTTTAGCGACACGCCCATTATCAATCGCAACAAGGAGCTGCGGCGCAAGACGGGCCAGCGCCGGAGCAGCGTGGGCATGCGAGGACGGCGCGCGAGCTCGCTGATGGAGAACGGGCACAGCGCGCTGCCGCATCGCGAAGTCGACGCGGCCGAGTTTTACAAGCACATTGAGGCCGAGGGGCTGCCGGAGCCTCGCCGCATGCGCCAGCTGCTGATGTGGTGCGCCGAGCGCGCCCTGTCCGAGAAGCCGCCGCACGGTTCCGCCAATGCGAGTGCTGTGCTGGGCGCGCGGGCCATCCAGGACCAGCTGCTCAAGGATTTTGCCAACCGAGCCGAGTTTACCAACTGGTTTGGGCGGGATGTGCTGCCCGACGATGAGGACGATCATGCTGCTTCTTCGTCCAGCAAGCAGCCCAAGGCGCCCGTGATCCTGAAACCGAATCCGCGCAACGTCGAGCACGAAGAAAAGATTGCCGAGCTGGAGGCAAGGATAAAGAGGTGAGACAGAACGGGAGAGAGAAGGATGTTGTCTTTGCGCAGAACGAGAGATACTGACAACCTCCAGGTTAAAAGAAGAAAAGAAGGCGTGGATGGCTTTGGCCAAGCCGACGCTCGACTTGCAGCCGTTGTATAGCGGCGAGGCTGAAGGCGACACGGGCAGACCATCCGCTGAGGCACTGCTGGCCGATGTCGAGCTGCTCGATCCGGACGAAGCCAAGATGTTGAAGACGCTGGCAGAGCAAGGGCAAGAACAAAATCAAGGGCAGAATCAGAATCTCGCGCCACCCACTTTGCGGAGGCAGATGCGCGAGCGCGTGCAGAAACTCGAGCAGGAAGCAGCGTTCCAGGTCGACCATCTGGCGGCCAATGTGCACGTCCTCGACCAGCGCGTGGCCGTGGCTGGCCGCGAAGCCGATCTGCTGCTGCGGCTGGGCGCGGCACGACTCAAGGCCCGCGAGGATAGGGAGAAGGCCGTCGTCGGAACGCGGGCCATGCCGGTGATGGAAGTGCTGCGGAGTCTCAGCAGGATCCTGCCCGAAGACAGCGGCAGCGGCAGCGGCCAGTGAACAGCGGCCAGTGACAAAAAAAGTGACAAAATGTCTTGCATGACTGGATAAAGTCTTCGTTTTCTTCTCCTTTTTGCTTTCTTTTTTTCCTCCTTCTCTTCGCCTTTTACCCCTTCTTGTTCCTTTCTACGAATCGGCGTTTTTTTCCCTTGCCTGGGTATATGATGCAGCGGTCTTTTTTTCGTTCTCTTCATTTTCTTTGTTATTCTTTTTTTGTGTATGTTTTTTTTTTCTCTGTTTTGCGTCGTCTTTCTCTCTCTGTTTTTTACGTCATGTATGTCTGCTCTTTTTTGAAATTCCATCTTTGCACATTCAATGCATTCGGCCATGGCCAACATTATTTCTTCTTTTTACTCTGTACCATTTTATGACTGTGATATCATGTAAAAGTCTATGCAGTATTTTGTACCCTTTTTATGATTTACATTTTTTTCCCTTTTCCCCTCATACAATTACTCCCCTCTCATATGAACCGACTCGGGCAGCGGCGGCATAAACGCCATGCCCTTTCCCTGCGCACCCGACGCCGCCGCCGCCCCCTTGCCTCCCCGCAGCGTCGCCGTCGCGCTGCCGTCGCCGCGGCCAATGACGCCCGTGGCCGACCGCTCCTGGACGTGCTGCCGCAGCATGGCCAGGATCTCGCTGCCCTGCCAGCGCTCCGGCACAGGACGGAAGGCCGGCTTGAACGTGCCGACCGTCTGCGCCCACTCGTGCGCGGGGCGCTCGCGGACGCCAAGACCCTTCTCTCCTGTAGCTTCAGTCGGCTCCTCCTCTTGCGTCACCCAGTAGTAAATGTCCCAGTCGTTCTCGTCGAGGAAGCGATCGTACTGCTCGAGCTGCTGGGGCGTCATGGTGGCGAGGTGGGCGCCGGCAAAGGTCGACAGCAGCAGATCCGACTCGAGCGTGCCGCGTTTGCGCGATTGGTCTGATGGTTAGGGAAGGATAAAACTATAAAAGTCCCGGGGAGGACCTACAGAGAAGCCGCGCGCGGGTGGTGGCAATGTCTTCGCCGACGCGGCGGAGGGGTTCGATGCGGAAGGTGCCGCCGGGCAGCTCGCCGAGCTGCAGTTCCGACTCGGGCTGAGGGTCAAACGGGCCAGAATGGCGGACGCCGTCGGAGGATCCAGAGGATGAGGACGACGAAGAAGAGTAGCGAACACAGACGCACGGCGCTGAGCGGACGGCTGGCCGTGCTGCCAGAGACGACACGGCGCGCAGCGTCTGTGCTGCCGGACGGACAAATCTTTGGACGGCCATTGTGTCGAGAGAAGTCGAGAGAGAAACTTCGTAGGACGTAGCAATCAACAAGTGGTGACGTTGTCTCTACCTTCAAAGAAGAAAGAGGTGACGTTTTGGGGGTTCTTGGAGAGCCGACAAGTTCGGCATGTGCTTTGTCACCCGGCCCGCTTTTTACGCCGGCCGACGGAGCCAGGACGGAGTAACCCGGTTTGAGCTCCGTGAAGCTATGGGAATGCGGCTGAAGATGGGGATTTTGAAAGAAGTATTGTATGTAAGCAGGAGAACTATTACGATAAAAGCAACCCTTTGGATAATCTCTGCTGTCAAGCATGGCGATGCAAAGACTGACATTGTATCGTGTGTCACGTGACAATCATCGCCGCAAAAATCAAAAGCCACGTCGACTTTCCCACGTTGTGAACATAACAAAAAGAAAGACACTCTTTTATATACCTATTTCTTTTTTTCTTCGCAGTGTAAACACGGGTAAACGCAAAATACGCACAGTAAACGCCCTCCAAAAATGTAAGCCCCCCTCGGTAGCCGAAGCCCTGCTTTCCTGAAAAAAAGAAAGAGAAAGAGCAGGACAGCAACATTATAAAAAATGCTTTCCCGCAAAAACAAGCAAAAGAAAAAAAACGTCATCTGTTTCGTGGATGAAATGCTAGAGATCGTGAAAGGCGGGGAACGCCATGCTGTCAGTGTTTTAAAAGAGGTCGTTGGCAAACACGGAAAGCCCATGTTGTCCTCGACGTGCAGCAAAAGTGAAACCGCACGGTGCTTTAGATGAGATGCTTGGAGCTGAGAAAGAGTTAGAAAAAGAACAGGAAAAGACGAAACAGCCAAAATAAAGAGCAGGACAGGACAAAAAACCCACCGGAAGTATGCGCGCAGGTACATGATCTGCCAGCCCCAGAGGCCGAGCAGCAGCATGGTGGTGCCGTAGCCGAACCACTTGACACGGGTGTTGGTGCTCTCGTTGGTGTCGCGCAGCTTCTGCTCGCGCTGGCGCAGGTACTCCATCTCGGTGACAATCTCGTTGAGCATCTCCTCGATGCGGCGCAGCTCCGTCTCGACGGGCTTGAGCTTCTCGTTGGCCTGGATGGCCGCCCAGTCCTTGGCGTCGGCGCCAATGTCAATGTCGAGCTCGATCGGGCGTGCCACCTCGATGCCGCCGCGGTGCTGCAGGTTGTTCTCAAAGCAAACGTCAAACGCAGCGTCGGCGTGCGACGTGAACACGATGCGCTTCTCGCCCATGACGTCCTTGGCCCGGCCGTACTCGTTGCCGAGAGCATCCTTGATCTGGGGGGCTGTTAGAGAAGACAAAAAAAAAAGCACCACTGGGGGGTCAACTACTGACATTCATGTTGACCAGCAGACCGTCGCCGTGGTGGCCGCCGACGGTCGCCGTCACAACGACGAGCTGGTCGCGCTGCACAAAGTTGCGAATGCAGCGTGGCCGGCCGTGCGTCGCCTTGAGGTCGAACCTAAGGGCCTCGCAGGCCGTCACAAACAGCAGGAGGCCAAGCAGGCCTTGCCGCCATGCTGAGGCGAACATTGTGAAGAGAGAGATGGTGAAGGGGGGGAGGGGCGGTTGAGATCGAAGAGGTCGGAAAAGAAGAGTGATACCAAGAAGGGAAAGCTTGGCTATCGATGTCGTCGGGCGCGTCAAAGCACGTCAAGCAAGGTATCGTCGTATAATGGGAACGCGTACAGTCGTGCTCAGAATCCAAAAGAAGAGGCGGGTGGGATAATGCGCCTCTGAAATCCTCTGCGTGTCCTCGTGTCTCGTGCCTCGTCGTCTGGTCGTGATGGACGAATGGCCAGGGGGGTGTTTCCTTTTTTTGCAGGGAGATCGAAAAAAAGACACCTTCCCGCTACAAGGCGCGTTCGTTCCTAGGGACCCCAAGCTGGGAAGGAGCCCACCCCCCACGGGCGGCATTTCCCCTGAGTTCCTGTCTGGCCAATCAGACGGGGCAAGCTCCCATCTGGACACGCTTTCGAGTTCGAGCTGTGGCACGTGACAGTCGTTTGAGCGCGATGGTGGGTCTTGCGGCGCTCTTTTTGAACTCTTTACTCTGTCTGTTTGCTAGCTCGGCTGACATAATGCGACGTTCGCGCCTGCCACACCGCGAAGCTTTTTTGCCGTCTTTGCCTTTCCCCATTGACGGCATCCCATCGCGAGGCTGTCCGGTGCCCATTTTGTCGCTTCACCAACGTTGCCATACGTACACCAACAAGTCTTTCAGCTCATCCATCACCCATTCTGTCGCACACAACGGCGCTCTTGACCAGGCACCGCGCCCCGGTCGCAACAATTCGTCAAGATGCCAAAATGTATGTTTTCATGCGGCGCGTCTGTCTCTCTCTCTTTTTTTTTGTCGCGTCTTCTCTTTTCATATATATGAATCTTGCTAACAAACTCAGTCTTTTGTAGGTTCCCACTGTCGCCACAGCGACTCCAGCCAATAAACACACCTTCTAACATCACCAGGTGACTATTGCGATGTCTACCTCACGCACGACTCGATGAGCGTCCGCAAGGCGCACAACAGCGGCCGTAACCACCTGCGCAACGTCGTCGACTACTACCAACGTGTGTACATCTCTGGTTCCCTTGATCATAACTTTATCGATTCAGAGTACCCCTCTAACCCTCCCCAGAAATCGATCACGAAAAGTCACAGGCCGTCATCGACTCCATCACCAACTCGTACGCCGCCGAAGGCCAGGCCCACGCCAACCCCCTCCTCCCACAGAACCAGCCTGGCTACGGCACCACCCACCATCATGGCCGCTTCGGTGGCGGCGGCGGCCGGCCTCCCTTCTCCCACGGCGGCCCCCCGACAGGACCCCGCGGCATGGGCATGGGCATGGGCGGCCCCCCACCGACGCACCACATGAACGGCATGATGCCCCCTCCCGGCATGCCCATGCCGCCACCGCCCGGTGCTCCCGGTGCTCCTGGTGCCCCTCCCAGTGGTCCTGGTGCCCCTGGTGCCCCAGCATTCCCCGTGCCGCCGCCCAATTTCAACTTCCCCGGCGGCATTCCTCCGCCTCTGCCCGGTGGTCCGGGCGGCCGCGGTTTCCCCATGCCTCCTCCACCGCCACACCTTTTCGGCAACAACGGCCCCAACGGCGGCCCAGGCGGTCCTCCGCCTCCCTTTCCCTTTCCTCCCCCGGGCGCCCCCGGTGCTCCTCCGCCTCCGGGGGCGCCCGGGGCTCCTGGCGCTCCTGGTGCCCCCGGCGGTGCCTTCCCTGGCTTCCCGGCTGGCCTGCCGCCCATTCCCCCGCCAGGCCAAGGCGGCTTCCCGCCCATGCCTCCACCACACTTTATGCCGCCCAGCAGCGGTGGCAACGGCGGCGGCGACCGGTAATCTCTTTCCTGGCCATTTTGCTCTCTAGTATTCTTTTGCATTCCTTGTTTGCATTTTTTGTTTTTAAAAGCGTGTACATTATACTGCCGGGTTTTTATTTTTTTTCGGTGTCCATGTAAGGCTTATTTTGTTCTTGATTTTATTCTTTCCTTTTCTTTGCATTATGCATCCATATTTTCAGGTATACCACTATTGTCGTATAGGTAGAAAAGTTTTTTTATCTTTAACTCGTTATGTCTGGTCAGAAATAATATCGTGTGTTTTTGTTGTAATGGAAAGTCACTGGCAACATAAAAGTCTATATAGGTCAGGTAATAAAGATACCTTGATGGACAAAAAGACAAAAAAACCAGACCGGCTGGTATCAAAAACGCATGCAAAGAATAAATCAGTCCATCTTAACAAGAAATGCAAGGTGCAAGAAATAAAGCCAAGAAGAGAGAAAACAAAAATCTGGGGTGGGAAAAAAAAACATTTTGTTGCATGGTCTCGTAAAACGAACATCTGCGCGATGTGAAATGGGGGGGAATATAGGCAACAAGAACAAGAGACAAAAAAAGGCAGAAAGATAAACGATGCAAAACAAAAAAAAGCAGAACCAAGAATCAAAAAGTAGTAAAAAAAGGCATAACTCGTAAAATCATAAATCAAACATTCATGAGCATTCCCTTCCTGGCCCTCCTGCTCCCCGTCCGAGAGGTCTACGCTTGAGCATGTGTAAAGGCATCGCGGTAGTTGGTCCGGCGGATGACCTCGCCCACCCCGTCGCGCACGGCTTGCGGTGCGCTAATCATCTGCCGCAGCTCGTTGCTCCGCTTCGCCCGCCGGTGCTCGCTGAGCCGTCGAGGAATCGTCTGCGGGCCGTACGCACCCAGCGTGCCGCTGATCTTGCCGCCGAGGCCAGGGAGCGTCATACCCCTCGTCAGCGGCGGGCCTGGTGGACCATGCGAGTCAGGTGAGCCTTGCGGGACAACATCTCCGGCCGCCTTCTTGCGAAGTGACGCTGACCGCCAAAACTTGGGCTTGGCCTCGTCGGCGGCCGTGTACGGCCGATGAATAGGTTGAGAGTCGTGGTTGGTTGCAGCTGCATTTGTGCCTGCACCTGCACCTGCACCTGCACCCGCGTGGTCGACGCTTCCGCGGTGCTTGACGACCCGCAGATTGCCGCTCGGTGTCCGGCGAACCGTGCGACGATCCGTCTCGTGGCCGCTGCTGGTCGCCGGGTAGAAATCGTCCGCGTCATCATGGTCCAGCGGCAGAATGGCAAACGTCCGCTTCATACGGTCGCCGAGACTGATGCTCTTGCGCGGCGGCCGCGGCCGGTTGTCAATGGGCGGGTAGCGGTACGTCCGGTCGTAGCTGCGGCGGCGTCGTCCATGGCTGTCATCATAGTCGTCATCATCGTCATCGTCATCAGAACTGTTGAGGGAATCGTTGTCATCATAGTCATCGTAGAGTGGGCGCCAGAATGGATGCAGCATCTCCTCGTTGGCAGGCTCCAGGTCCAGCGATATGCGCCGACGACGGCTCAGCGACTCGGACCGTCGCCGGCCACCGTCGCGCGTCAGGGACAGTGTGCGGCTGAGGAAGCCGCCCGTCCTGGCGCTCCGACTGAAACTGGACGACGGGCCGTAGTAATCGGTGTCCTTGTCCTTGCTCCGGCGGCGGCTCATGGCACGCCGCAACACCTTGGTCACACTCTGCCGCCGCCGCGGTCGGCCGTCCAGGTCTTCCATATAGTTGCCCTTCATGGCCTCGCGTTCCGGCTGAGGCGTTGTCCCCGATGGCGTCGCTGGGATAAAGTTGATCGCAGGAGGCGGCGGTGGGTCGCGAGGGTTGCGCAGCGGAGACTCGACCTCGTCCAGAGAGAAGTGCGGGTGCGACGGTGTGACTGGGATCGCGAGCTTGTTGTTGGGAGCCATCCGCATGATCGTCGGGTTGGCAACAGGTGCTGGCGCAGGCGCTGGCACTGGAGATGGCTCTTGCAGCGGCGCACTCGCCTCGGACAGCTGGCCTTCAGCAAACGAACCCTCGGATGGCCGCGTAGAGGTGGAGTGGTTGACCATGAGGACGGACGAGTTCTGGTGGGGGTAAATATTGACGGCCATGGCCTCGGCCAACTCTGCATGGGAATGCTGTGTCGTTGTGGTCTCCACCGAAACCATCGAGAAGGGCGTGTTCTGCGGCGACAGCGACTGTGAATGGTACCGCTCGCTGTGGCGATCGTCGCTGTCACCATGCTCGCCACGCTGGGTGCGTTCGAATTCACGCGGGCGCATGGCTGGTGACAACAAGTCACGCGGCGAGTGATCGGCCTTGCTGCTGTCGCCGGGGATGGCGATGCGCTCCAGCTGCGGCCATGGGTCGTGCTTTGTTGTGCTCACAGCCCCGCGTGGTTCTTGGGCCGGCTCTGCAGCAGGCTTGTCGACAGTCCTGTCGACAGTCCTGGCAACCGTCTTGGCAACCGTCTTCCTCTGCTCCGTCGGGCTAAAGTCCTTGACTTGGATGCCGTTGATCGCCTTGGCACTGCGGTCCTCGTCCGACAGTGCCCTGTCGAGCTCCTTGAGGCGCGAGCTCAGCAGGGCAGAGTGGGCTGAGGCGCTGTCGGCCGTCATCGAGCCGCTGCGCGACACATTGCGAGAGGCGTTGCGGCTCGTGGGAGCCGACAGCGACGATGTCCGCCGCGGAACAATGGGGGGAAAGTCCATAGTGCGCTGGTCGCCTGGGGCGGAGCCATCGCGCGCTGTGCTCGTCGACTCGGAGTAAGCCCTGCCGCGCCGTGCCATCTGTTCTGCTGCGGTACGGGATGCTCGGCTGCTCTCTCTCGACATGGCTGCCGAAGCCGAGGCTGAAGCTGAAGCCGAAGCTGAAGCCGCTAGTGGAGGGCTGGTCGAGTGTATGCTCTGGCTGCGCTTCGACCGGCGGCTGCTGGTGGACCGCAACGAGGGTTCCCGCCTGTGACTGGTGGACGACGTCATGGACGATGTGCGACCGGGCACAATGACGACGGGAATGGCACCTGACTTCCAGATGTCGCGGCGAGCGCTGCGACTGGCGATGCTGGCGGTGGTTGCGCTGGACATGATGCTCGTGTGCGCGCTGCCTGCGAAGCGGGCGTCGCTGGGAAGTGCCAGTCGTCCGCTGTACTGCGCCGTGCTCATGCCGCTTCTGCCGCTCTTGACGCTCATGGCGCTCTTGACGCTGTTGGCGCCATGGACACTATTGCCGCCGTTGGGAGAGAGGTCGAGCCCGGAGTCACGCAGAGAGACCTGCTTCTTGACATGGCGAAGCGTTCGCTGCCGCTGCGGCGGCGTTCCCATTGCTGTTGCTCCCTCAAACACGGAAGACGAGACGGATCGCGAAGATGCTGCCGAAAAGCGCCGGCTGTCACTTGCAGGCGATGCGTCTGGCTGCACGGAGGTAGTAGGCGCAGTAGGCGCAGTAGGCGCGGTAGGCGCGATAGATGCCGTAGATGCAGTAGATGTGTGAGCTGGTCGGCGTCGTGGAGTCTGGACAGGTGCACCTCTCTGGTCTCGCCCATCGAGTGTCGCAGGAGAGGCAAGGACGCGCTGCGGAAGCGAAACGGATCTCGTGTGCTGGGTAGCATTCGATGGTGTGGCTGGCATGGGGTCAGCAGCGACCCTGTCGCGACGCGTCTGACGAGTGGCTATAGCGTGTGCGGCCAGTTGTCGGTCGAGTTTGTCGCGTGCAGGGCTCCAGTCGCCGTCAAAATTGTTGAAAGCATCGTTGGCCTTGTATGTTTTCGGAGTCTTGGGCGTCGAGGACATGGAAGACATGGAAGCTGTCGGGGCTGTCGGGGCTGTCGGGGCTGCCGGGGCTTGCAAAGGACTCTCCAATCCGAGGCCCAGGCCGACTGGTCTCGATCGCCGTGTTTCAGCCATCCTTGGCGTCGTTTTGGGGGTGCTGGCATTTAAGTTGTTTCCAATGGCAGCAAGGGCAGGGGATGGAGCGTCGGTCGTTCCACGTGCGTGTGGCAAGGACGTCTGTGGCAAAGATTGTGGCAGAGGCTGTGACAAAGCCCGGGCCGCCTGTTGTCTCAGTGCTGCGTGGATGCGCTGGATGCGCTCGTCGTCTGAGGATGATGATGATGGGTTTTCGCGCGCCGTCTTGAAAGAATCAGCGCGCGAGTCGGACGTGCTTCTCGATCCGGTCGGCTCTTTTAGATCTCTTTGGTCTCTTTGCCCCTTTTGCTCTTTTTGCTCTTTTTTATCCTTCCCGTTCGTTTCGCTCCTTTGGTCCCTTTGCATCCTTGGGCCCCTTTGCTCGTGCAAGAGATGCTTGAGGGCGGGCCCCTGCAGCGCCTGCGGCGGCGTCACGTCGGGCGTCGGTGGACTCATTTGCTTTGTTGGTGTCGCAGGGAGTGGGTGCTTGAGACGCACGTCTTCGACGCTGCGATCGGGGCTGTGATCAGGGCTCTGGACATACGTGGCAGTCGACGGCAGGACGGAGGAGTACGTGTCTGACGAATTGCGAGAGTGCGCAGGTGGAGTCAAGGGCAGGCCAGGGCCGTTGCCGAGCGTCTTTGGGTAGTGCTGCGCCAGACGCGGGCTGGAAGGCTGCGAGGCGGTGGATGAAGCGGTGGCCGAGGAGCTGACCGACGCGTCGCCGGCCGAAAAGGACGCTGGCAGTTTTGACAGCTCTGATAGCTCCGACAGTTTCGACAGCGCCGATAGATCTACCCGATCTGCCTGATCTGCCCGGTCTGCCCGATCTAGAACCCCTGGCCGTGCTAGCCGCTCCAGGTGACCATTCGCCGGCGCGAGAGCTCGAGAAGAACGCACGCTTGCTGGCGACGACTCGTTGGATGGGTGGGGAAGAGTTTTTCGCTTTTTGAAGTGTGGCGGCAGCGGGCTGCGGTCGGTGTGGCTGGGGGAAGAGGCTGCTGCTGCTGCTGGCGGTGGTGGTGTGTCGGCGTCAGCGGCACGCGTGAACAACTTTGCCGGCGATGGAGAGGCCATTACGGGCAAAGGGTTTCGGGGAGAGGACGCTAAATCGCTAGGGGGGAAGGAAGCCGTTGACAGCGGCCCGAGCCCAGGACTAGCGATTCACAACAAAGGGCGGGAGAATGGAAGCGTCTTTCAAGTGGCCATGGGGCAGTACATGGCTAGTTGGAGGGGATGGGGTGTTTTTTGTCGTGTAGCACCGAGAATGGAAGCGACAGAACAGAAAAGGGCGGCGACAAAATTGAAAAATGAAATAAAATAAAAAATAAAAGGTAAAAGCGAATAAAATGAGACGACGCTGCCAGCGGCGGTTGCACGGCGATGCCCTCCGACCAATATGAGCCTGGAGTACTGAGTCCTCGGGAGGGACAGGGCGTCGAGGCGCTTCGAGGTAGGCAGTCGAGGCGTCCGCAAGGAACCGCAAGGAATACCGAGGCGTCCAAATAATCGAATAATCGAGTCTGGACAGCTTGCGTCAAAAGACGAACAACGTGTTCAATGCTGTCGCATTCGTTTTGCGCTGGGGCGCTCCGTTTAAAAAAGCCAGAGGTCGTGCGCCTAAGAGCGATCCAAAAATACGACAGAGCGATGCGCAAGACAAAGAGAGGCAAGAGGACGACGCAAAAATCGAATGCGCTGCAGACGGTTGTGGAAATGGAAACGTGCAAATATGTATTGTGTGAGAGAAAGAGAAGAGAAAAGAAAAAGGGCGGGCGAGAGAGGAAGGATGGAGAATGGAGGCAAGGCAAAAAAAAAAAAGGAAGGGGAGCGAGATGCATGCACGGTACGAGTCTTTTGCGCGCAGGTGAGCACTTTCCTTCTCCTCTGTGTAGTGCTGCAGGAAAGAGGCAAGAGCCACACACGGCCAAAGAGGTTGGGAAGGGAAGGCGCGGCTTTCCTGCCGTAAGATACAGTACTTTTTTGCGACGAGAGCGGCACAGTCGCACATACTTTAAAGGGTAGCCGCAGAACTTTACTGCTCGGGTCGCACCTTCTGATTATGGTTCTTTACTCCGTACAGTATGCTGCTGTTTCGTCTCCTTTTTTTTTGCTCGAATGCTGCACTGCAGAGACCTTTGAGCGCTCATCTTAACGATGCATACTCTGTAGAGACGCAGAAGTTGGAAATTATGGAGCTCTTCTCTCTCAATGCAGGCTCAGCACTGCAGACTCGACGCAGTGCTGCACGAACGAAGACTCTGTCCCAGCCCCGCCGCGGGCCTTGAGGTGCATTAGCGGCAGCTTTTTCCAGCAAGAAAAAAATACGACGTGAACAAGAGTGTGAAAAGAAAGAAAGAAAAGAGAGATGAAAAAAGGTCGTTCTTGGACCCTTGCCTGCCGTTCCTGCCACGCGATTTTTCTCCTGTCTTCACATCTTCCGTGGAGTTGTTTGCGCCTGCCGTTTGAGGATGATTCTCTATCGATTTCCATGGCCGCCCCTTCCCTGGTAAGACGGGACGGGATGTCCCAAACCAAGGTCGTTTGATCATTCGCTCCTTCCAAGCCGGTATGAAACAATATATAGGGGAAGGAGCAAACGACGTGCCTATTTTTTTTTTGTTGTCTTTTCCTGCCAGGCAGGAACACGAGGAATAGGAACCCCTCCCTCCTTCTCACTGTGCTCTGTCTCTCTCGCCCTTTTGCGCGCTTCTCTCCACCTTGTGCCCTTTTCTATGATCGTCCCTTTTTGCCCTCTCTTTGCCCATCCGCCCCTCGCCCCTCCCCTCTTCTCACATTCTCTTCTGCATGAGATTGGTCGGTTCTCAGCTAGACATGCATCATGCACCAGGGTCACCTGCGAATCAGAGCACGGGACTGGCTTCTCGAGGTTCGGCCACATGCAAAGCCTGCATGGCCCAAAATATGATTGAAAAAAAAGGGGGGGCCCGAACGAAAAGCCAGAAATGGATGGGAAAAAATGTCGAAAAAAAAAGAACAGCGACGAAGGTAGGCTGACAGTCAAAAAAACGTACTCCGTACTCTGTACTGGCAACTTCATTCGGTCATTTGCAGACCTTTTTCACACCTCTTCCAGACCTTGCTGATTTTGCACGTGGACTGTGCGCCCTGCATCGTCGTAATAAAAGCGATTGCCGATAATACGGAATACGAAATGACGAAATGACGAAATGAGATGCACACAACACCCGCTTCCTATCCCTTTCGTCAACTTCCGCGCCTAGCCAAAGGGATCTGCCGCTGCAAGCCACTGCACGTTGCCGACCCTTTCTCTTTTTCTTTTTTTTTTCTTTTTCTTTTTGGCCTCACGGATTTGATCCATGATGAGACAAAAAGATCAGACCTGGAATTGAGAGCGTCATGGGGGGGATGTTTAAACATTCAGACAAGATGTCTATGGCCACACTGCCACGGCGCGAATCCTGCTCCAGGTCCTGCTGCAAGGCCCTGCTGCAAGTGCAAACCAGACCGAGATGGCATGGCGGTCTTTTTTGCGCTCCCGTCTCCCTTTTTATGCTCTGATCATCGAGCACAGTAACACACACCCACGCACGCGCACGCACGCACGACTCAAGTTCCATGCAGAAATGAAGACACGACATACTATGTACTGCAGCTGAGCACCGACGGTAAAAAGGAGCACAAAAAAAAAGAGAGGAGAGACGGTCGAGGCCCGTCCGGTGCAGCAAAGCCCCTTTTTTCATGATCGGCACTTGTGTGTCGGCACTTTTTTTATGACTTGTCTTACTCCCCTTGCAACATTGTTTATGTCCCGGGAGTTTTTTTCAATGTCTTGGCTTGTCTTTTTTTGGCTTGTCTTGCTTTTTTGCCTTGAAAAAACACTGCCGTTGGCCCTTCCTCCTCGTATTTTCTCCTCCCTTTTTTCTACATGGAGGCCCACCCCCAGGGCTAGGCACGCGGCGCAAGGGCACGCCCGTTGACATGATGTGCGGAGCCTCAAGACCAACGTCAGCAGCAACGGCAACGGCAACGGCAACGGTGAGAAACATCCTCTCTGTCTAGATGCCAGGATACGAGCATCATGAGGCACCATAAGGCATCTCGAGATGTGGTGATGAAATCTCAGTGTGCGTCTGGCCTTGGTGAAAAGTAAGTGCGCGTTTTGTCAGCTTGGACAGCCAATGTTGTGACAGCGCACGCAAACACGCAAACACGCACGCAAGCAACGCCACACAGCTTCGCCAGCTTACAACCCTACGCGTCAGCTGTTTTTTTTTTTTTTTTTTCTTGTGTGTGTTGTTTTTTCCGGCCGTCGTACAGGCCACCTCTCGGTCAGCCCTAAACGGCCATATCGGTACCCTTCGGATATATCATCTTTTGCTCTTTTGCATGTCGCATGAGATCCTTCTCGGATGCTGTTGCTCGGGCAGCATCGGCGCAAAACAGTAAAACAGTCAGCCATGAGTTGTTGTTTATGCGGTACCTGCAGAAGAATCATGCGACGCCCAGAGAACTTGTTGGCCAATCACGACCACTGCGCAAGAGAACGAAACGGCTCGGTTCCTATTGGCGCAAAAAAAGAGAGAAAAATATAAACAAAGGTGTTTGCGACAATGCGACAATGAGCTTTTGCAGCTGGCGTCGCCTGGTTTGATGCTAGGTCGATGCTAGGACGACGCCAAAGCTGGCGGTTCGACACTGGATCAAGAAAAGTCCTCGGGCGTCATCGAGGAGCTCAGCACAGCAAAGGAAGATGCTTCTTTGGCGACCAAGTACTCGGGTACCTCAAAAGGGCGTTTCCGACGTCATCCGTGAAAGAGCACTGCATGATGTTTTGGGTCGGGGGCCTGTTTGCAGGCTGTACGGGGGTCTTTCGTCTTTCACGGGCTCCGGCAAGGTTCAGCATTCTTCGTCATGGCTGTTTTTTTTTCTTCCCTGTCAAAATCTTGGTCAGTACCGCCACCGTTGTGCGTGGTTTACCGTGTACCAAACGTGGCTGGCCTTTGTGCTCTTCAAAGTCTCTTTGTACGCCTTTGCACAAAGCACCACATTTTTCGTAATGCGGCTCATCTTTCGGGGGTTTTTTATTTTATTTTTTTTTTCTGCGAGAAAAATATATTGATTAGATTCTCGACAAAAATATTTTTCTTGAAATTTTTTTCAGCCTTTTATTTCATTACATTCCATTTTTTTCTAATTTATTTTTAAACACAGAAGAAAAAAAACCACTTATTCTACAACCTCCTCTTGACATTCAAAAAAGAAACTCGCGTCAAAAGCCGTGGCTGGTCTAACACGGGACGGTGTCCAGCCTCTTCCGCACAGCGTTTGCGCTGTACATGTACTCTGTACTCTGTACTCTGTATTTTGTACCCCCACGCTATGATGACTGGAATGACACAATGCACAGGCATTATTTCTCGGCGCGCCGGCACTCTTATCGTTTTTTGTGCAAAATGCGACGTAAGCACTGTAAATACATACATGTACTTTGTACAATGATCTTCACGTCATTCCCAAGCCACCCCGATAAACCCCAATACACCCTTCAGGGTTGCACAAATAACAGAGAATATACGGAGTACATGTCCTGGCAGTATTTTGTGCAGACAGCGCCATTCCAAACAAAGGCTGTTTTATGCAGAGCCATCTTTTTTTATTCAACAGCTTATTCAAATGTCGCAATAGCCTATTCAGCTATTCTGAAGGCTGGCAAAACGATGGCGAATGCATTCCTTGCTTGTTCGCCCGCCTTTTTTTCTTCTCGCAGGGAAGAGAGAACAGAATGCTACCGATTGCGGAGTACGGAGTACTTGCCACTCGTTTATATATCGCAAGCTCTCATTGGATGACATCACCCTAGCCAAGAGCCAAAGAAGCTTCGCGGCGCATAAAAAAAGCGGGTCCCCACTTACAGCGCAACGGCGTTATCAGGACCGCCCGAAAAGCATGAGTATTCCTGCAGCTTTCATGGAAAGGCCAGCATCGGAGAAAATTCGACATTTTTTTTTTTTTTTTTTAGTTTTTCGAAGTTTTTCGTGTTCATTGTGGCTTTGCAGTTTTTGTGTCTCTTGAAAACACTCGTAATTTGTGACATTTCATGCGATGGGGACCCTTGAGGCGTCTTGCATTTCCTTGTCTTTTGCTGGTCTGTCATTCCTTGTCTTTTTTTTCCGCCTTTTTCTTTTCTTCCCTGGCAGAGGGAAATGAAAGTGTCGCACGAAAGCTACCCTAGCCACGGCAAAAGTTGAAACGCATTCACCCATTTCCCGCTTTTTTTTTCCCCCCTTCTCCTTTATTCCATTGTCCGGCCGAGCCCACCTTATTTAATTTAGCCTGGCCAGACCGCGTTGGACTACTGGACACTTCTGGTTGTATCTTTTTTTCGCTATCGGAGTCTTCGGATAGAGACATTCGCGCGACCCTTTTTTTTTTCCCTTTCTTTCTCCTGTGAGGCCTACCCGCTCGCTCGGCCGCGTACTCGTAGTTGCCAGGTCATTGCCAAGTTTCACCCTGCTACAAGTGCAAGACCACCAAGGGTTGAATTTCTCCACTGTGGCAGAGAGCGAGAATGAAATAGGGATGGAGAAAGCGAAAAGCGACAAGAACATGCTTTCAGCCTTCCACAGCTGCAAAGCAGCGCGTCTTATCGCGCCATATTTGGAGTTCACCGCACTAACAAAAGTAGACGAAGATGAGTACAAAGTACTTTTTACTTGCACTATTAGCCTCACAAGCTAGCAGTAGCCTGCATTACGTGGACATCTGCGTGTACCGTGTACATGCTCTTCGCTTTACCCGACGGCCTCCGTCATTACATCAACAAACGGGATGAAGTACTTGTTACGCACATGAAAATTTTGTGAAAAAAAAAATTAAAAATAGCTACTACTCCGTACCCCCTTTGTGTAATATACACAAGGCGCAATCACCAACACGTCTTCTCTAGCGAGAAACAAACGGTAGCAGAAGAAAAAAAGAGATTTTTTTTAGGGTCCCTCTACTTTCACACCCTGGTTCTCAAACTGATTGAGTGGTTCCAGTTTCTTCCGGTTTGACCATTTTTAGACCATGTTTGCTTTGAAATTTGCTGTGCCAACTTCCCGGCCACCGCGCGCCGCGCGCGCCCACTTGCCACCGCGACCCATCTTCGATCCACTCAGCCCCTGATGCTCTCCTGAGCTTTGGCCGCCCCAGAGTTCTCCGTCTAGTCCCATTGTCTGGTTTTGTGTAGTCTGTGTAGTCTGTGTAGTCGGTATCTGGGCAGTGTCTAGTCTGTGTCCCGGTAATTGCTGTTTTTCCTTCTCTCCCACCCCCCCCATGTTGGCCTAGACCCAAATGTAGATGAGCCGTACCTATATAAATTGGTCCTCCCCATCCTCCCCCCAGATCCTTCTTTTTCTTTTCTCCTTCTTTCATCCCACAAAAAAACAAAAAAGCTTCCATTCCACATTCGCTTCTTCAACTCCAAAATCAACAACTTTCGTTTTCAACTCCCACTTCTCAAAAAAACCCACCACCGTCAAAATGAAGGCCTCGTTCATGCTCGCTACCCTGGCTGCCGCCGCCGGCGCCATGGCTGCCTCCAACACCACCACCAACGGCACTGCCCCCAGCAACGGCACCGTCCCCGCTGTCCCTACCGCTGGTGCCTCGGCCAACCAGGTCGGCACCGGTATCCTGGCCGCTGCCGGTGTTGCTGCCTACTACCTCCTGTAAAGGGTGGGCGCGCATCCTCTCGACGCAAAGAAATGGTAAGCTCATCACGACACTACAACATCGTCACCGAGCATTTGCTGACCGTTCAGATTAGACTCCTTCCGCCGGTGAATTTTTCTGGGCCTGATATGGTGCTTCGGTGTTGTTGATGGTCTGGGCGGTGAACCCCCACGGATGGCATAGAAGGGTTTCTTGTTCCTCTTTTTTCCCTTGCTATTTTTATTACTTTCTTGTTCTATACCTTTACACTTTCTTGATACACCTACAACTACCATAATGTCTATTCCAAAATATCAGGTTTTGGACGGATTTTTGTCGCCGTCTTTCGATCTGTCATTGTGTCTGTGTGTCTTGCTTTTCTCGCCGCAACCGTTGATTCTCGAGCCTCATCACCGGCCTGCCTGCATACCTGTCAAATCACTCGTGCGACCAAAAAAACGCTGCCCACCAACCAACCACTCCTTTTTCACTTTCCTTTACGCTCCTTTTGGCTGCCTTTAATTTCCGACGGATTTTCATCATACGGGTTTCAAAAATCTGTTTGTTGAAACGTCTGCCGGTATTGGATGGTGAGCTGCTTTTCAACAAAAAAACCACTTTATTGAGAGGCTTGGGGATTTTTTTACTTGCACTTTTTTTATCTCAAGCTTATTTTCAATAAAGTTTTATTATAAACCAGTTTTGAGAGAGATGCAATGGTGTGATGTTGTGTAAGAATGAACCTGCAAGTCATCTGCTTTTTGCGTCTAATCCAATTTGTGCATAAAAAGAGCCGCCTTCTATTGAAAGATGAATTCACCGTTCCCTCGCCGCTTTCATTCTATATCCTCCACGGCCAGTGCTGCCTCCTCGTGAAACCATGCCCGGATCGAGCGCAGTCTCTCTGTCCGCTCGGCCGCCATGCGCCGGCCCTCGGCTGTCTTCATGTGGTCGCCGACAAGGAGCAGCTTCTCGTCAAAGTGGTCAACGCTGTCGTAGAGCGTGCGTCCGGCCTGGCGCCCGCCAAACGTGAAGCACCGCGCCGCGCCTACACCGCCAATCGCGTCCAGCCGGTCGGCATCCTGCACAATCGCCAGCTCCGGCATCGCCGCCGCCATCTTGGCCACGGCCTCGCGCGACTCGGGCGTGCGCATCTCGTGCGACCAGCTCACATTCTGGCACACCGTCACGACGCGACGGGCCAGATCCGCCGGCGCGCCGCAGCGATGCAGCACGCCCGCCGTCGCGCGCGCGCCCGGGTCGTCTCTGTAAGGTGTGCCCTCCAGAACCACGGCAGCGTCACCATGAGCGCCATCCGTCGACTGAGACTCCTCTCTGTACTTTCTGTCGCCCACATCGTGCAGCAGGGCCGACAAGAGAATGACGCGCAGATCGAGACCGGCCGCCCTTTCGGGCTCATCCCGGGCAAACGCATCCGTCAGGTGACGCGCAATGCCCACCACGCGTCGGATATGATGGAAATCATGAGAGCCGTCATAGCGACGCATATGCTCGCGGACAGCCGCAACAATGGCCGTCACGAGAGGATCAGGCCCATCAACGCCGGAAAGGGTAAAAGTCATTTCACCAACAGACGTCATTTTGGAAAAAAAGACCAGGGGGAGGGAAGGGGGAGGGGGGTTGGTAGTGGACGGCTCTGTTTTTGATGACAGAGATTGTTGGCCTCTCTCTCTCTCTCTCTCTGGGCACGGCCGGCTATTCGGAGTGATGACAATGTCGTATTCCGCCCTCTTGTTTTTTCCTCTTGTTTTTTCCTCTTGTTGGTAGAGCACCCCTTGCTCGTCCTCTGGCAAACTTCCTGCACCGCTCTATTTTTGCCTGCTTCTTTGCTTTGGCCTTTCCTTTTTTTTTGCCAGGCGCCGCAAATGACGCGATAGGGAGGCCAAGAGGGGGGGTTGGAGTGGAGACCGCTGCACTGCAGCGGATCCAGTGAATGCTGTGGATCAGCGTTCGGTGGATCCCGCAGTCCCCGCAGTTCTGGCGGTACCCGTGTCACTAACACATGATAGTGTCCGAAAGGGTGCAAGACGCAAAAAGAAACGAGGGGACAAACAAAAAAAAAGAGAGATACCTGCAGAACATGGCATAAATGTGACTGTGTTGAGCACATTGCGAGAACGTGCATACCCGCCGACGCTACTCGTACAGGAGAAAAAAGAGAGAAAAAGTGGTGTACAACGTATACACAATGCACGCATACGAATCTCCATACATACGAGCATGTAAGGAATGAGATGCATGTATTTCAAGGTGCTTTGGAGAGGAACCATGCAGAAAGGGAAGGTGCGATGCACTCCACGATTTTCCGTCACGACGCACTTTCCGGATCGAGACGCCATGGCAGAAGCCCCTTTATTATTCTTGCGGTATGTATCTTGCGCGTACAAGCTATGTGTGATGAAGGCGGTGCGACAAGAGCACTCGAGGCATTCGTTTCTTTGACGTTTGTTAAAAATCAACCGCTGCGAGCCGGCTGCGAGATGATGCATTGTCGAGGACAAGGCCGAGTGTCAAGGGGATATCGAGCATGTCAAAATGCATCATCTGCGTCGATAATACGTCACGTGATCATATATGAGCCAGCGGTTTTTTGAATATGGCGTTCCATGAGGCAGCTCGTTTTGTTTGTGAGGCTGTATTTGTTTTCTCAAATGACTACAATGGCATTTATGGATCATGATGGCCGACCGGTTATCTTTAAGCGGCGCTTCCCCTTTCTCATTAACCACAGCAAGCACATGCGCCCTCTAGTTGCTTCATGACATATCACACGCATACATGTATTCTTCGAGATGCAGCTCCATGCCCGTCTCGGGAAACATGGCAAACAAGTTGATAACTCGAAAAAAAGACGTAAATGAAACAAAAAAAAAGCCACCGGACAGTGGCCGCAGGAAGAGAGGCCCTTTCTTTCCCCAAAACAACACCGGCGATCAGAGTCGGCAATCACCGCTACGATATGACCAAGAACTGCTTTGAACACCTCTTTTACGAGTACTCCCGCCAAATATCAAAAAACCATGGCTATCGAAACTGCAGAATGCAGAATGTTGCACTGTGATGCAGCGCACGAGTAAGAATACAGAATTACGGCAGTACGAAGATGGTGTGGGGTCCGTGCGGAAAGGACCCACTTGTCCATGCAACGGAGAGAGTGGATCCTTTCCGTGTGATGGCGGGTCCAGTCTGGCCAATAGCAGGACAGAAATAGACGCCCGCGCTCTCTCTCTACATCTGCCGTCTGTCCATCCTTTCCATGTCGGCCTTCCGTCATGGACCACATTTTGACCCAGAAAGACAAGAAAATAACCGCCGGCCATGCAGCATCTCTTCTATTGGCCAGACCTGTCACAACTTGACATTACGGCCCTCTCTTGTTTCTTTTTCTCCCTCACTAAGATGTATGTTTTTGTTGACGCTGTGTGACGGGCACAACGCCGCAGGATGCAAGAGAAATGTGCAAAGTAGGAAAGTACGGGTTGCACCTGCCGTGTCTTTTGTTCGTGCCCCTTCCAACAGCAATAGGAATGAACCACCTCAGTCTTTTCCAAGTATTTCTCTTTGCTGCCTCTTTCACCCTTCTCTTTCATCTACCAGGAGGCTTTAAACACAGCAGCACTGCGGGTAGTTGGCGAGGCTCGTCGGCACGTCGTCTGGTGCCTGTGACTGGTGTGCGGTGCATTGCAGGGATGCAGACGAAGTGGGGAAACAACGACGCGAGAGATCGGTGTGGATGGGGTGCAAACTCTGGGATGAGAACCTGTGAGAGGGTTAAGTACAGAGTACACTTTATTTTGTAGTGTAATTTATTTCCATTTTTTATATTCCGTTGATTTTTTTTTAATTCCCCGGCTTCTATTTTGGTCTATTTTGGTCTATTGGCCACTCGGCTGGCCCAAATGTACTCCCGTATATATCATGCGTCTCCTTCCCCTCTTTCGTTTCCTCTGGTTTCCTTTTTTTCTTCTCTTTTCTCTCTTCAGCAAGTTTCAATTTTCAAAGGGCCAGTCTTTGTTTTCTTTTTTTTTTTTACACCTAATTTTCTTTCGTTCTTCAGAGCCGGTCTCTGTTTACATCTTTTTTACAAAAAATCAAAAATCAAAAAACGACAACTTTTACCTCATTTTTTTACTCATTTTTACTCATTACAACTTACATCACAGTCTGCTGGTCAGTCTGCCAACTTAATATTCCTACCCTAATCAAAGAAAACAAAGCCTCGTTAATTTTTTTTCAAAAAAAAAAAAATAAACGGTCAACCTTATTCTGGTCCCTTTCTATATTCTTGTTCGACTCAACAATTTTCTTTTACTCTTCCGTTTCTTAATACTGCTTGTCCCATTTTCTTTTTTACTCTGGTAGTAAAAAGAAAACCGAAGATTTAAAGAAACCTCGCAATATTCGTTTATTGTGAGATTACACATTCCCTCTGCTTCTCTCTCATTCATTTTTTTTCCGACAATTTTTATCGCCAATTTTTTTTCTCTTTTTGATCTCCGCCAATATGTCGTCGATCCAGCTTTCGTTCTCGCTTCGCGTTTCGTCCAGCGTCAAGACCGTCCACCTTCTCGGCTCCTGGGACAACTACGTTGGTCAGCTCCCGCTGTCCAAGGACAAGAACTCGTCCAAGTCGGGCTCCTGGAAGGGCACCTTCCGCTTCCAGGGCAACACTCTTGAGTCTGGCCAGCGCTACTGGTACTACTACATCATTGACGGCTACCACATCTCGCACAACCCGAGCGAGAAGTCCATCCTCGAGCCCACCACCGGCCGCGAGCTCAACGTGCTCGACGTCCCCAAGCACAAGTCGTCCAAGTCGAGCAGCTCCAGCAGCTCCAGCTCCAGCAAGTCGTCGTCCAAGAGCTCCTCGTCTTCCAAGAGCTCTTCTTCCTCGTCCTCGTCCTCGTCCTCGTCCTCCTCCTCGTCTCGCCGCCACCACCACGACAAGAAGCACCCCGGCGAGATCGACATCCCCAAGGGCCGCCCCCTGTCCACGTCCCAGATCAAGTCTCCCCGGCCCCAGGTCCCGCACGCCACGCGCCACATCCTGGCTGGCGAGTACGATGTCGACGAGCTGTCGGCGCGCTTTGCCGCCGCCGGCCTCGACGAGGAGGATGCCGCCTACGCTGCGACGCACGTTGTCTACGATGCCGAGGGCGGCGACGAGACCGCGGCATACATCACGGCGCAGTACGGCGTCGTCAGCGGCTCGCCCGTCTCGCTCAACGGCTCCGACCTGTCGTACTCGTCCGACGACGGCAGCACGAGCCCCAGCAGCGGTGCCAACTCGAGCATCTCGGGCTACTCGACGCCCAGCTCCGACTACAGCTCGTGCACCTGCGAGCGCTACGGCATCACCCGCAAGGGCGACCGCGTGCGCATCGACTGCGGCGGCACTCGCTGCGGCTACGAGGACTCTTGCTCGTCTTCGTCGTCCGACGACGACGACGACGACGCTCGCTCCCCGTCACGCCGCAATGCTGTCCTCGTTGCTTGAGTGAACCGTACGGGATGCAAGACATGACAAAAAAAAAGACAAAGAAATATTCTCGTTTCGCGTTGCTCCACGCTTGAGAATAGAGAAGAAAAAAAATTGTTTGAAAGAAGATGAAGAAGAAGAGGAGAAAAAAGAGAGAGATGTGACGTTGCCTTTTTGATTTCCTCTCTTATCGGCAACACACGCACGCACTCACCACAATGTTTCTTGTAGCCCGAAAAAGAGACATCGAGCCGGTCCCGGTGTCTCTTTGTCAAAGATCTCATCCCTTTTCTCTCTCTCCTTTTCTCTCTCTCTCTAGGTCCCTGCCCCCAAACATCACGTCGCTGCCGGTCCGTTCAAGGCAGCACAGAAAAAAATCAACAGAAAAACACTTTACAAAAAAATCGTGCCCTCCATACCTTTCCTCAACGCCGCGGCACCGAAAGGACCCGTCGCGGAAACTCCCTCGTCAAGATATGGCCCTTTCTATTGGTCTTCCCCTTTTTTTTATAAAGCCAGCCATAGTATCATCACTGCATCGCTTCAGTATTAATGAGATATGAGAGACGAGCATGCCAATATCAAATATTTGTCTCGCTACCATTTGGAGGAGTACATTTACAAGTGAACAGTGACAATTATATGAAGCATACCCGTTGTAGTATGTGACTGATGTGACAGCCGTGAAAGTGCCTATTTTAGTCTCTTACAGTGGCCATTGGTGTAAATGGGCGGTTAGTGTATCATTTTGGGAAGTCGTCTGTCAGAAAAAAGATACGTCTAATGTTGACTTTCAGCTCACACTCCCCCCCTTTTTTTGTTGCATGCTCGCTCCTTCCTCGTTTTATTGCGATTGGCACCTCCTTCCTTGGTTCCGTTGTTTTGTCGCGTTTCGTCCTTTTTTGTCGTGCCCGCGCCTTCCCTGTTGTTGCTGTTGGATGCCGCACCTTCCTGGCCTAGCAGCCGGCGGGGTTGATGTATCTTTACATCTTCAACGGAAGGCGCGCACACGCTTGCCCCGCAGTACAGAGAGTAGCGAGCTTCCCACTTTCCCCCTGACCGTTTCGGTTTCCCCGCCCCTCGATATGGAGCAGGCACTTCTAGTAGCTCTTTTGCCAAGCTTAATCGAGTTTGAGCTTTCTGACCGCCTCACGGCATATTTTTGACAGCTACCAACCTAGTTTGTATCTCACATCCATTGGCTCCCTTTTTTTTAACCCTTGGGCTCGCCATTGTTTTTCTTCAACGGACTCATACATTTGCACACACACCCCCTTCTCCGCTCAAAACATGTCTTCTACTGATTCGCCGCCGTTCATTGTCGACTCACACATCCACCTGTGGGATGCCGACTCGCTCGACAATCTCTCGTGGCTAAAGGAGGGCAACCCTCTGGGCCGTCCGTCGACGGTCAAAGACTACATCCGGGCCGTCAACAACCAGGCCGACAGCGAGGCAGAGGAAGCGGAGAAGGAGGCGCCGGCGACGGGACCTCGCGTGGGCTACATCTATGTCGAGACGGACCGCAAGAACGGCACGGGCGACGAGGCGGGCAACGACTGGACGGGCCCGCTGAGCGAGATCAAGTACATGCGCAGCGTGGTGGAGGCCGAGGCGGAGGCGACGACGTCGGCCACGTCGTCGCAGGCGAGATGTCTGGCGATCGTGCCGTGGGCGCCCGTGCACCGGGGACCCGAGGTGCTGGGCCAGTACCTGGAGCAGGCCGAACGGGCCGCGGGCCCCGTGGTGTGGCCGCGCGTGCGCGGGTTCCGGTACCTCGTGCAGGACAAGCCGCGGGGGACGATGCTGCGGGACGAGTTTGTCGAGTCGCTCAAGGAGCTGGGCCGGCGCGGCTTCTCGTTTGACCTGGGCGTCGACCAGCATCGCCGCGGACGCACGCAGATGGCCGAGGCCGTCGAGCTCGTCGAGCGGGTGCACGCGGCCAGCGTGCCCGACAGCGAAAAGGTCGTGCTCGTCATCAACCACATGGCCAAGCCCGACATCACGGTGCTGACGCCGCACTCGGACCGCGGCTTCGCGTCGTGGCGCGACACCATGTTCTCGCTGGCGCGCAGCAGCCCCGACCACATCTACGTCAAGGTGTCGGGCCTGCTGAGCGAGATGCCCGCGGCGCTGCGCGACCAGGACGTGTCGGCCTTTTTTTCGGCCACGTTCCCCTGGCTGGCGGTGCTGCTGGCGGCGTTTGGCGCGCCGCGGCTCATGTTTGGCAGCGACTGGCCGGTCTGCACGGTGCCCTATGCGGCGTCGCCGGCGGCCACGGACAAGCCGCGCACGGCGGGCGAGGTGGGCGCGTGGGACAAGTGGCGGCAGATTGTGGCGTATCTGCGCTACATGGCAACGCTGAGCAGCGACGACGAGGCGATGCTGTGGGGTGGTACGGCCGTCAAGGCGTACGGGCTGGACAAGAAGTGAACAAAAATTGGGGGGGCGGGGGGGGGGGACGCGAGCGGTGTGTTTTTTTTTGGTGTGTCTGTGTCTATGTGAGAGAGGAGGAGGTGGAGGAGGGGGGTCAAGGGTGAATGTCTCTCTGTGTGCGCGGAACACGGAACCGTGGGATGGCATGGTATTGGACTGTTACGATATGTTATGAATGTTTTTCTTTTTTTTTTTTTTTCGTTCTGCTTCCGTCTCTTTATTCTTCCATTTGTCGTTCTTTTTCCCTATCTCTTCTTAGGTGATGCCTATCTGTTTCATTTCCATATTCTCGCCGTGCATCGGACGTCACTCACACGTTGACCCTGCTGTGTGTCGTTTGAGGTGTGTCTTTTACTTCTTCCCCTCTTGCCATGCCCTTTCTCGTAAGGATGAGAGGATCACAGAAGCCAGTTACAGAAACTAGTCACAGAGAGCAGTCACAGAAAGCATGCGGCCACACGCAGTGACAGGAAAGCAACACGCCGACTGGGCAACACAACCACAGCAACACAGAGACACAAGACGGAACCACACCGCCAGTCTCTCTTTTTCCATCCTTCTTTATGTCCAGGACCCGCCCCTCGCTCTCGTCATCCAGTCGATTCCTTTCCTTGCTATCCGCGCCTTTTATTTTCATTTTTATTTATTTTTCGGTCTCACACCCACATCGTGCGGCCATGTTTGGATTGCTAAAATAGCAGCTGCAGGTGTCCGATAGAAAGCAGAGTTTCACACCTCCAACAAGCCTTGCTCCATTAAAAGGCGAAAAAAAAGGCAACATTGCGGTAACTTTTTTGCACACAAACATTGACATGTGCCTCCCCAAAAACGGCCACAGATGACAAGAGAGTGTTTGTTGGCAAGGTACACGACACGACAGACACGATTCTGAGGGGTACAAAAAATATATACACAAAGACTAAAATGGAATCCGGGGATGATGAGTGACGATCATGAAAAAAAGGAAAGGGAACTGCCGCCAAGATAAGAGGGCGACCCCGGGGGGCAAAAAGAAAATCCATACAAGGACGACATGAAAGAGAGAGACACGCAGGCTTGATCTGAGACAACGGGGATGGGGAAGGGGGAAGGGGGCTGACGACCAGCCACGTTGTTGCAGTCCGTGGTTGAAGGAGAAAGGGTGGGGAGGAGGAGGAGGCAGAAGCGAAAGGAGGGGAGAGGCGAGAGATGGGCCAGAAAGAAAAAGGGAAGAGGAGGCGACATAAAGAAAAAGAGGGTGTTTCACTGCACAAATGGATGAGGTAAAGGGGGGATATCTAGATGTCTGCAAATACGAATCAACCAAGAGGATAAGGTCTATGGTCTGTCAAGCTCACCGACATTTCAGTCCTTTTTTTTATTTTTATTTTTTATTGGATGACATTGAATCAATATATTTTCTTTGTACGGAAAGTCGTGTTCCGGGCGTGTTTGTCTTGGCTGTGAATGGTTCTGTCCTCCTGTGGGCTTTACAGTTTTTTGCCTGCAGGATGGTACACACTCTTTCTTTTGTCTGGGGTACAGTAGTCACAGCATGGGAGGACAGACGAAAAAAAAAAAACCCGAACCAAAAACGACAGTCAGGAGGAGAGTGATTTAAAAAAGACGATTGGATGTGTGTCCGAGAGAGCACAACAATGAGAAAGAGAATGCGAGACCTTGTCGGCGAGGATCGCCCGAGGCAAGAGGAGAATAAAACATTGGTAGTATGGGGTTTATTTTATGACTTTTATTTTTCATTTATGATTTTTTGTATACCCTTTTTTTTTTTGCCATACATACATAATTCCTACCTCGTTTCACACCTCCGTGCATCTTCTTACACCTTTTCCGTTCCATCCTCTGCACGGCAAGTCGTCGTTCATCGCCTGGGTACCTACCTACCATTCGTGTCGGTTGCTTCGTTTGCATCCAACGGCCCCCCTCCCATCTCCCAACCGTCTCTCCCAACCGTCCGCCCAACGTCCAACTGTCTGACAGCCCTGCCGGAAAAGGCCGACCGGCTGCGCGCCACGCATCTTTATGCCCGGCCATACAAATAACAATACGTTGCGAGGGGGGATAGTGACAGTGACAGTGACAGTGACAGTGACAGTGACAATGACAGCGACCAAGCCAACAACGGGCCAATAAGTTGGGCACCAAATATAGGAAATATAGGCTACGTACAGCCTTCTTTTTTAAAGTGTATTGTATATTAAGTAGGTAGTGCCTGCTCTATTTAAAGCCACGGCGACAACGGCGAAAACGGCGAAAGATGGCGAGAACGGGTAAGCCAGCGGGACGACGGGGAACCGGGGGGGAATGAAAGGTCATTTCTGCGACACACCATCCACATACTCCATACCCTCAGATATTCTTGATGTGCTTATCTCGCATCCCATGTCTGTTTTCAGTACCTCTATCCGGTTTCGGGTTTCGAGTGTTTGACAAAGAACTTGCCATGAAATGGAAGAGGAGAGAATGAGAAAGTGTGAAAGTGTGGTAGGTGAAATAAATTCCTAAACAAAAAAGAACATCCCTGCAGCTGCACCTCCTAGAGAAAATGCAGCCTATGGGAAATGCTCGCACCTCTACCACCCTTTTGAGCCCATAATGAGGCTCTCCAAGTCTCTTGCTGTCCGTGAATGTCCATCCGGCCTCTGTCGGCGGGGGTAAGACCAATACCGCTTAAAATCAATTCCTGGCTATTCCATCAGGCGCTTCTCACTCCTCGATCGAGGCTGCACGCCCGCCTGCCCATCCGCTCCTCCGCCCTTCCATGTCGTCTTCCACTCATGCCGTAATGTTCAATGCCCTGGTATCATCACAATACGTATGCGCTGTTCCCCTTTTACAAACTCGCCTCCCACATCGTTTTCCCACTCGGGAAGCTCGCCTACCTAGGCAGAATAACCCCCTTTATCACTTTTTTTTTTCGTCCCCCTTCTTGCCGCGTTCATCATGATCCACGTCACTCCATCCACACCCTCACCGTCTCTTCCCATGCGTGTCTTTTTTTTTTTGTTTCCTCTCTTTGGGCGCCCCTCCCCCTTTCTTTTCTTTCTTTTCTTTCTCGCTTTTCTTTTTTCTTTCTTTTATTCCTCCCCCGGCTTCTATCCCCCCCCCACGCCCCAGACCCAGACCCACCGACACACTCATACAGCTCCAACACACAACCATACCCTGCTCCGGGGAAATCTCCATGCGTCGCACACCCCTCCCTCCTCCCCCAAGAGTACAACGGACATGGGGTGGCGCCATCGCGATGGCCCGTCCTTCCTTGTTCTTTTTGCTCTCTTTTTCTTGCACTTTTATTTTTTGGATGTTTCTCTTAGGTACCAGGATGCCCCCCCTGTCGTCTGGGGAGGCGGCCCAACCAGTATCCAAAGACGGGATATGGAACCTAGGGAGGGGGGTGATGGCAAACGGGGCGAGAAAACGATGCCTAGGTGATGCACAGGCGTCCGAATATAGCAAGAAATGCAAAATAAATATATATAAAATAATAAAGGAAAAAAAAAGATATAAAGAAATAACGGCCTAAACGGGGGACGCCTTGCATCCGATGAAATCTGGAGCAATCTGGAGCATGGATGGCCCATGGCGGCACAGGGCGCACAGAACACGCACACACACACGCAAAAAGAAATAGTGGAAAGCACAGGATACGCTCATGCACTGATGCACTGATGCACTGATGCACAAGCATACACACACACGCGCGCACACGCACATTCTCACACACACTCTCACACACATACGAGTCTGTTGTAGGCAGCCATGGCTTATTGTTCTGTTTCGAGTTGTACCTTACTTTTTTCCTTCGTATTTTGTGGTGTTGTTGCCCGTTGTCTCCGTTGATAAATATCGCCGGCATTTCCTGGCACTCCCTCTCGATCGGACTTTTTTTTTGACATTTCTGTTTTTTCTTCTTCTTCTTCTTCTTCCTTCTTCTCCTCATCCTTTACCACTTGACGTTTTTCATCTTTACCAGTATAAATACGCACAACTCTCATCTCTCAATCGGCTTTCTCTTTCTAATCTATTCTCACTAAACCCGAGCTACCTCACATCCCCGAGATCTCCCTAGTTGTCGATCATTCCCAAAGGATCGACAACCTTACAAGCTCCCTGCCCCAACGTCTACAACAAAGCAACAAAGCTCGTCAGCAACTCTCATACGATTCTGGCCTCGGCCGTGTCGGGTCTTTTTTTTTTGTCAAAAAGAAAAAAAAAAGAAAAAGAGCAATTCGCTTATATCCCTTCATCGAGCTTGTCCGGCACTCGGCCTGACCTTGATTAAAAACGAGACGACTGCTCTCTTCATTTGTTGAGTGAGTTGCTTTCAGCCTCTACACTAGTCTCCTCCTCACCCACCCATCCATATTGACCATTTCTCAGACCACACACATCCACCCCAACTACTTTTTTTCTTTTTCAAATTTCAATTCCTCAAAAATGCCCGGCCAGGTCTACACTCCCGTCGCCGTTGCGCCGCAGCACAAGACCCTGCATGTCTTGACGTCCTCGGACATCCTCGCCAGCCTTTCGACATCTTCCTCCGCATCGTCGTCGGCTTCCACAAGTGCACCAGCCGTGCCTCTCACCGCAGACCTGCGCCAATATACCATTCGCGATCATGACTACACCGTGCCTGCTCCTCCACCGCCAAGTCCCGTCAGTTTTCGCAATGACCACCACTGGCTGCCACCGGCCATGACCAAGAGCAGTGTGCGGAATTGAGGATAGGGGGCATTCTATGATTTTTGGATTCCTTTGGCTTGTTTTTTCTTCTCATTTTCATCATATTTTCATACCATTCCCATTCCTTGTAATCTGCGTTTTTCTTTTCCTTTTTCTCATACCTTTGAAGTTCTTTGTATTATGCTGGACATGACGGATAGCAAGGCTGCGATACTATCCATGTATTCAATATCATTACCGTAATCATTTCATACATTTATAATTCCCCTACCTTACTTGTTCTCTCACGTACGGCCATAGATACTGGAAAGCACGGGATCCCGTCCGCTCTCCTCTAGTTAAACCAGTAATCGGTGGATTAGTAGTTGGGTCGGTGACGACCAGCGAATACCCGCTGCTGTACGTTTTTTTGCCGTTTTTGTCTAGTTCATTTTTTTTTTTGAAGAATGAAAGGATGTGTGTATGGGACGCTTTTGCTCTTTTTTTTTATGTATTTTTTTATGTGAAAATAAATTGCTTCATTGCATGGCTCAAATTCATCCTTTCGAGTTTCCTTCCAATTTGTATCACGTGAACGCCAAAGCGGCCATAACCACCACGCACGGATCAACACCGCGACACTCCCCGTATTCTCACTTTTCAAAATCCAAAATAAAAACGTCATTCGAAAAGAAAATCGACATACTGCCCTACCATGGAGAGGGGTAATGCAGGAAAACTTTGGAAGACCTATCGTTGACGAGAAGCTCGCCTTGCTGCGGTGGCACGGACGCCAAATGGCGCGACCACTTTACGCGTCTCTTGGGCGCCCCACGCGAAAGACGCGTCAAAGCGCGTCGTGAACACTTCAAGACCAGTGGATCCCTCGACCCATTTTCGACAGCTCTCGCAGGGATATATTGTTGCCCGGGTGTTTCTCTTCTCCATACCCAGGATTCTCTTCCCCATCTCCATCTCTCCCAGGGCCATTTCCACTGTGCACCCCCATCTTGCTTTTTCCAACTCTTTCCAACTCTCTTCATTGACTCTTTTTTTGCTGTCCAATCGATCTTTCCACACTCCTTTTCGCCATTGACTTTTAATCCGAAATTCTCGTCACTCTCTCAAACTCCGACTCTCCTTTTTCTTTTCTTTATTTTCCTTTCAATCGCCTTTCTTCACAAACGGCCGAGATCCGCACCGCATTAATCACCACCCATCGATCTCAAATTTTGTCGACCTTGCATTCGTTTCTCTCTCTCTCTCGCTCCATCGTCGATATCGCGATCATCTAATTCACCTCAAAACGCCGTGCAATTCTCATTTCTCAAGGAAAGAGCACCATGGCCCGTTCCGCCCGCGCTTCGCGGGTCGCACCTGCCTCGACGGCCACCAGCACGCGCAGCATTGACAGCTTTGGCCGCGTGTCGAAGCGAGTTGCACCTTCCTCGGCAGCAAAGAAGAATGTCACGCCCGTCAAGGCAGGTGCTGAGGTCGCACTTGCCCGTCTTGTCGCCGAAAAGCAGCAGCAGGAGCAGCAGCCCGAAGCAAAAAAGACTCCCAAAGCCAAAAAGGAGACACATATTCCGCCACCTGTGATTCCGACGACTACTGCCACAACTTCCACTCCCAAGCAACGCAAGCGCACTGCTGCCGAAGCCGTGGAAGATGTCGACACAGCTGCTTCCTCTTCGCCATCACAGACGCCCGCCAAGCGCGCACGCAAGACGGCCAAGGGCAAGACGACCGCCACGCCCGCCAAGACGTCGGTCGCCGAGCTGCTGGCTCGTGCCGCAGCAGCCAAGAGTCATGACACGTCGCGGTCGTCATCACCTCAATCGGCGGCGTCTGCCGTCAGCACGGCGCCGACGACTCCGTGCACGTCGGACAGCGAGGGTGATGTTGACATGAAGAACAGCAGTCATGTGGCCCCGACGACTACCTCTGCACCTCTCCCGGCCGACCTCGTCGACCTCGTTCGTCTGCAGGCGGCGTTTTCCAAGTCGCTGGCCCTGCACATTGCACACCACGGCATGAGCGCACCCATGGACCTGCGCACCTTTTGTCCGAGCGTGGCGCAGGCGTGGGGCAAGCGCCGCGTGACTCTGGCCGATGTGCAGCGCTGTCTCGGCGTGGCTGCCGATGCGGACGCCAACGTTCCTCTATACTTGGCCGACTACACCAAGGGCAAGATCTGCATCGAGGTCGACCAGACCAAGCTGCCTGCGGGCAGTGGTGGTGCGCTCGCCGCCAGCGCGCTCGGCGACCAGCTCCGCACCGCCTTTGAGACGAACCTGCGTGCTCGCTGGACAGCTGCTTCTGCTTCTGCAGCGAAAACGACCAGCGTGGCTCAGTTCATGGCCAGCCTTCCCATGGCGCCCGTGACACCCTGCGCATCTCTCGTGCAGTCGTCGGCTACCCGCAGCAAGGGCCAGCGCAGCCTCGAGGAGCTGATGCGCGGCATCGCTCTCAAGAAGCAGGAGAAGGAGGCCCAAGAAGCTGCGCTCAAGGCGCCTATTGTCGAGGGGCAGAATGGCGCCAATGCTGAGAACGCCGGGGCTGCGGCACCGCCCATGGACCTGCTCGACCGCATCCGGTACCGCCAGCTGCAGCGCAAGCAGCTGCAGGCCTCGCCCGACTACAAGGCACCGCCCACGCCCGCCGAGCTCGAGCGCCGGGCCGCTCTGCAGCGCGTCGGTGACGTCGCCGAGGTGCTGGCCATGCTCTGCTCGTCGGCCGCTCAGGGCGGAAGCCGCAGCCGCGTCTCCTTTGGCATGACGGCCATCACGACCAAGATCAAGGACTCGCAGCGCCTCCCGATTGCGCGCGAGGAGGCGGCTGCCTGTGTCCGTCTGATCGCCGGCGAGGTGGCTCCGGCCTGGCTGCAGCTCGTCAGCATGGGCGGTCGCGAGATTGTCATTATGCTGGCCGACCGCACGCCGACGTCGGCCGCCATCCAGGGTCGTGTGCAGACTCTCTTGGGATGAATTGGGTACAATGGTGGAACTAATTTTTGGGAGGTCTTTTCGGCTTTTTTTTTACTGCATGGCATTTTTCACTTTTTCTTTTCTTTTTTTCACGCCTTTTGGCCTTTTTTTTCTAGCCGGCGTTGGTTTTTTTTGCATGTATATAGTTGACGGTTCAGCAAGATACCTTGGAAGCATGAAGAGCATGGAATGAAATACAAGAGTCACTTTTAAAACTTTTATCGTCACATCCAAGTCGTTCTTGTTTATGTTGTTTGTATTTTGTCTATTCCCGTCTAGGGAGTTTTTTGTAGAGTTTATCTCCCGTCCAGCATCCGGCACAAATAATCATGAGCAACAAAGAAAGGCTATTTAAAACGAAAAACGCACACCATGAACAAAAACGAAAAAGGAAAAAGAAAAAGGAAAAACACCGGTTGAGCCGTAGGAGTAGAAAACCCAGACAAAGGAAAACGCCACGAAACAGATTGTCGGTGAGGACGAGAGGGAGAGGGGGGAAAGAGAGAGAGAGAGAGACGAGAAGACGCAGTTGGCGGAAAAGAGAGAAAAGCAGTCTGAGAGACCCAGGCGGTCGGCCCACGATGTTTCTTTCAGCTCCAGCCTTTCACAGCATGGAAGCTGCAGCTCGTAGCCGCCCTTGTGTGACGAGTCACAGCGTTTTTTCCCCCCTTCATTTCAATCATTTTCTCATCTCATGCTCTATCCTCCCATCACCCCCCCTTCTCTGCCGCCCTTCACTCGGTGGTTGGTTGGGTATGTCCTTCCCGCTTATTTCTTCTTCTCAAACTTGGGCTTGCCAATGTCGCTGCCGCGGAGCTTGACATTGAGCACGCGCTCGATGGCGCCCAGGACCTTCTGGTCGGGCTGGCCCTCGCCGCGCTCCATGGCGCCGATGATGGCCTGCTTGGTGTTGCAGCGGTCGGCGAGATCCTTCTGCGACATCTTGGGCTCCATCTTGGAGCGGCGGTCGGCGATGATGGCGCCAATCTCCTTGCCGAGCGTCTTGACCTTGACAATGTCGTCGGACCGGTCGACCTTGGTCAGGTGCTGACCCTCGACCGACGGCTTGGAGGTTGCGTTGCCCGTCGTGTACTTTTTTTCCGTGGCCAGGACGGAGCCCGTGCGCTGGGCGGCGTTGAGGGCGCTGCGACTGCGGATGACTGTCTCGCGCTGGGCAGCCCCGCCGCGGTTCTTGCTGCCAATCTTGGTAACCGAATCCCAGTCCATCGACATTTTGACGGTTGTTTGTGAGGTGTAGAGAGAGATAGAGAAAAGAAGAGGAAGAATTAGGTTGGTGATGAGAGATGTTTAATCTCGAGAGGATGATTGTTGTGAAGAGAGATTGAAAAGGTGTCGACGAGTCGAAATAAGTAAAAAATAAGTCGCGTGAGAGATATTTCGAGATGATGATCGCGGGGTGGTTTTTGAGGCCAAAATGAAATAGCTGGAGGCATTATTTGAGTCCCACGCCCGCCCACGGCTTGGGCGATGCAGTTGTGGGTCTCGCCAGCCAATGAAAGCTCCTGGCGGCTTGGTAGAATCTGGTGGAAGGTGTGGCTTGGGTGGCCTTTGTGGGTGGCCATACTCCATACAGCGGGCAAAAATGGAGTGTACGGGCGCTACATCACTGTACATGTAGGTACATTGCGCCATAAAGTTGCCCTGAAAACATACGCTATTGGCTGGTTGCCGGGGGCTGTTTTTGCTGCGGCATTACTCCGTACAGAGGAGTCATAGGCCTCCCAAAAAGGGCAGCACCCGGTTGAGTCAAGCGGAGTGGCCGTGCCACGGAGCGCCCGCCTCGCGCAAGCACAAACTGGACATCGAGGTACTCAAAGCTCCCAGAAGAGAAGCCCATCAGTCCCTTCCCCCCATCTTCTCGTCCCCTCTTCTCCTTCAGGACAAATCCCTCGAAAAAACTGGCAGCCGGAGAGGACGAGAAAATACGACGCCAACTACGCCTGTTTGCTTAACATTTATGCACTTTGAAATGCCATGATCGACTTATGACAGAGTGATTCAATATTGACGACGGGACGACAAGACGACGAGACGACGAGACGACATAGACGCTCGCGCTCGGATGACGATGCCCATCGTGGCCCCGTCTGTATGGACACTGGCCATTGTTTGTGCCGGACATGTCTTCGGGGTCATATATGGCCGGGCCGTGGACGTTGTGATACTGCTGGCGGCCGTGCTCGTTCAGGGCCGAGAGCGGTTGGCATCGTCGAGCTTTGTTGCCGTTGGAGGATGGCAGGACGCCGTGGCGAGTGTCATTCTTGTGTTTGCCATTTCAAGAATCGTCTACAGAGCTTGGCCGCACGTCGGGAGACAGCCCGTCAACAGCATCCAGCAGGACCTCGAGCAGGACCTCGAGCAGGCCTTTCGACTTTACCTGCAGCATCTGGTCGAGAGTTCAGACGAGCACGGCATCCATCCGCCCTTGGCCGTCCGATACATTCCCTGCGGCGTCTCCGACTTACGACAGCATGTGTTTGTGTCACGGCGGGACAGAATATCTCCGTTGCAAGACGGCGGCAGCAGTTACACGCAGCAGCAGCATCTCTCGACCTCGACCGCCAACGCCACCGACGACGAGGTCGAGTTTCGCGTTTTGACGCCCGTCTTTTACACGCGCTTTGTCCGATATGCCCACGACGTCGAGGCCCTGTTTGGCGAGCTGCGCGAGAGCAACACCATCTCTGTCTCGCCGCCCGAGGCTGTCCCCGGGTTCACGAAACGTGTCCTCGCGCAAAAGTCGCCGCCGCCGCCTCTGCAGGTCGCCAGTCTTGTCGATTATCTCGCGTTCACGACCATCCAGAAACTGCGACGACGGCCGGACCCCATTGTCCACCCGACCACTCGACCACAACGACCACAACGACCGCCGCCGACATTTCCTAGAAGGACAACGACGGGTGACCTCCGAAGCTTTCGTCCTTCGCGCATGGACGGGCTCGTGCTGGCTGGTGTGCTCGATAGCCATGGCCATGACCGCGACGACGCCGACTCGCTCTGCAAGAGATACCGCTCTGCCGTGCTGCAACTCTTTCTCGCTGACCGCGTCGCTTTTGGGTCGGTGACTCTGCTGCGCGCGCAATGGCTGGCTGTTCGGTTTGTCGTGGCTTGGATCATTGCGCGCCTGCTGTGGAGGGTGTATGGACTGGTCGAGGATCCTTGAGAGTCGATGCCGCGTCTCTTCCTTTCGGCATATGCTTGCGACCTATTTGTCATGGCAGCAAGGGGGCATGCACGATGAAAGACAATTGTCTCTCGTGTCGTGTCCCGCCCTCCCCCAACGGAATATGCAACGATCACCATTCGAATCCGAAGCCCCGCCTCCACTCGAAGCAGTCCAGACCCCCCCGTCAACGATACGAATATTGAAACAACGTTGAGCCAAGCAATGGCCCCATGTGGCCTCTTCTCGCAGCTCTGCAGGGTGCCATGGCAAGGGGGGGAGGGGGAACAACCAGACACAACGTTTCGTTGCAGCAAAAAAAAGGGCAATTTTCTCTCTTTTGTCGACCCGTCTTCCATTATGTGTTCATATTGTGACACGTTGTGGAGATGATATGGAATCATCCTTCTGCCTTTTTGTCCCCTATCGGCCGGGTCGGCGGGGTTGCGGATTTTGTCGGCGGTTCTAGTTTCATTGCACGAAACGGCAAAAAAAAAGACGGTCTTGCTGCAAAAGAATGAATGTCAGTTTTCTCATTTATCGCAACAGAAAACGGCAAACACAAAATCGGCATCGCGAATCGGCGCCACGAAGCATAACAGTTTCTTTTTTCTTCTGTTGTTCAATCATGACCGCCTGTTTTTCCACACTAAAGTTTTTTTTTTTCTTTCTCAAGCATTCATTGTTTCGTCCGTTCGCCTTCTTCGCCTTTTTCGCCTTTTCAGGCACCATGCATTCGATGACGGAGGGTAGCCCCTCTTTGCGCATTTGTCTTTTTGTCTCCACCAATGAGAATCTGCGTGCCAATTCCAAATTCGCCCAATTCCAAATAACGCTTCGGCCGGGGATCTGCACCACGCGACAAAAAGAGTTCTAGACGCAAAAAGCACTAGAGCTGCAGGCGGTCCTTCTCACCCCTCCCCGTCCTCTGCTCGGGCTGTGTCAACCGTCGCGGGGAGGGAAGAGCTGACAGGCCCCGATTGCAAGTTGAGAAAGAGGGGGGATGGTGGATCGTTCTTTTCTGTGCACGGTGGCCCTTTCTCGGTGAGCACGGTCGATGATATGTCGATGATATGTTGATAATATCTCGATCATATCGACATTTTTTGTCATCAGTGATGAGGAAACAAACGACGATGGAGCTGTCGGCTGGAAACGAGCTACGACAAATGTCTGCCGACTGTCTAGCAAGTGCTGACAGTATGCGAGTCGATTCGTTTCGGCATATACAGAGTACGAGTACCGTATATGTCTCACAGCCTTGCTACATGCAAGGGTGATCCTTCACGGCGAGCAAGGCTTTGTCCGTGAGAGACCAAGGAGAAAAAAGGAGCTTGGTGTAAGATACACTATATGGTGCTGTCTATCATGAACCCCCTCCCCCGTTTTTTTTCGAGAGGCTACGACAAACGAGTATCGTATTCCTCACCATGTTCTCAAATTATTTTCTATCAGTGGGGAACTACGCATGACTCCGTACCTCTGTTCCGCTTGCCTTTGCCCAGTACTTATGGCAGGGGGTAAGCTGCAACCCGCTGCAAGCGCAGCAAGCGCAAATGGGGAAAAGCATGCAAGTGCAAGTGCAAGTTTTCAAGTGGGGGAGGAGCTTCTTTTTCCAAAATGCAAGACGAACAGGGAAGGAAAGAGCGCAAAGGGAGAAATGGAAAGCAGGGAAAAGAGAAGGGGAGAGAGAGAGAGGAAGGAAAAGTCAAGAGCCTCGTGCCAAGAACCACCCGCTGGACGTTTTAAGATGTCCCGTTGTTTCCGAACCAGAAAAGGGGAAGGAGGAACAAAAAAGGAAAGAAAAAGAAGGAAAAAAAGAAAGAAAAAGAAAAAGAAAAAGAACAATTACCCGTTATCAATTTGCAGAGGTTGGTTCCTTTTGCAGTTTGCCTTTTTGCAAGTGCGAAAAGGAAAGCTCTCTCTCTCTCTCTCTCTCTCTTTTTTGTCATCATCCGCCCCGCTCTTGCCGTTTTGGAGCGGCAACAGTAGCAGCGCCTTTTGCTCCTTCCAGATCTGTGACCTTTGCGTCATGGGCTCTTTCTAAACGCCGAAGAACGCCCCTCCTCTCCTCTCCTCTCCTTTTTTTTTGCCGTCCTTTTTGAGGGTCCTTGCCTTGCCATTGATACAGAGTACCTACGGAGTAGCTCTTGTCTTTTTCCACCACTTTGGAATCTCTTCCCCCCCCCCCCAACTACTCGCCGAGCTTGGGGGGTGGGCTACCGCTCATTGTGGATCACGGCCGTACTCCGTACGAAGTACAGCAAAGCAAAGAACTGGGTCGCATCTTTTTGCATCTTTTTGCATCTTTTTGCACCTTTTCCGTCGTATTCTTTTTCCACCTACATAGGTAGGTCTACCGTAGGTACGGCGGACCTAGTAGATGCGAGCAAGGTTGGTTTGCCGCATACGTATTTGGAGATTTCCCTTTTTGGGGGACTGGCGCCGTGCCTTCCATTTGGATTCGTCTTTTCTTTTCTTCTCTCTTTCTCTCTCTCCGCAGTATAAAGTACGCGCTCTTTCCCCAGAGCTCTTTTCCTTCCTCGCTTCTCCATTCCTCATCACTCGACAACTCTCACAATCAAACATCATCTCCTCACCTCTTTCTCTCCCACAACCTTTTACTCCAATACCGCCAAAATGGTCTTCACCGGTCACTGTCTCTGCAAGGCTGTCACCTACTCCATTGACATGGAGGCGCCCCTCACCGTCGGCCTGGACCACTGCGACGACTGCCAGCGCCAGTCTGGCTCGACCTACTGTGAGTGCGCCTCGCCATCTTTCTTTGTGTTGTTCGTCCGCTAACATTCCCAGCCCTCGTTTTCGTCGCTCTCAAGGACAAGGTCACTATCAACGGCCCTACCAAGTCCTGGGCCGGTACGGGCTCGTCCGGCAAGGCCGTCCACCGCATCTTCTGCTCCGAGTGCGGCTCGCCCATCGCCCACGACCCCGAGGCCGCTCCCCCGATCATCGCCATGAAGGCCGGCACCCTCTCCGTCGAGGACAAGAAGGCCCTCAAGCCCGACACCGAGATCTGGACCGCCAGCAAGCTGCCCTTCTGCCAGGAGCACCTCGAGAAGGCGTTTGTTCACATGCCCCAGTAAATGTGTTCTTGTTCGGAAAATGGAACCCGATCACGGAGCATGGAGCAAGGACGGAGAGATTTGGACCAATGTGTGGGGGATTTTGATAAGACCTGAGAATTGGTTGCACTCATGATGATGACGACGATTGTACACTACAAAATATACAAACCGTGCTATTTTTGCGAGCAACGTTGTTTGCCAAACTGCTGTCTTGACCATCTTGTGCAAATGGATGGATCCGTAAATTGCCATTGCTCTATAAGTATACGAAAATTAAATAACCAGTAAAATAGTAAGAAAAAAAAGAGACAAAAACGCCATAGCACCAGAAACGAGGCATAGCTCATCAACGCAAAGAATATAGGTAGGAAGAAAACACAACATCACAAAAAAAAGATCAAATCAAAAGAGGCACGACGATACCCGCAGCTGCCAGCCACGGGCTCACCATCTTCCTTGAGCTGCCGCCCGTCTGCTTGGGCAGCTCCTTTTGGATGGTGCCCGTCGACGACGCGCCCGCCAGCGTGCAGCTGGCCGTGCCGCACTTGTATCCGCTCGGACAGCATCCGGCCACCGGGCCGGCATCAGCGCCGCACATGAACCAACCCGCCGCGCACGTCTCCGAGGGCGTCGGTGCTGCATCGGCCGCCGTGGCAGGGATGGCCACGGTGATGCCGTTGCTGTTGACAATGGTCGTCATCTCCGGCGGCGCCGGGCAGTTGGTCTCCTTGCAGTCGCGACCCGTCTGGCAGCAGCCACCGCCGGCACGCGCAAGACAGGCATAGTAGCCCGTGGGACAGAACCCCGGAGGCAGAGATGCGCCCGTCGATGTCGGCTTGAAGGGGGCCACGCCGCCATTGCTCGACGAGGGTGCTGTTGTGGTGGTGGTCGGCTCGGTCGTCGTGGAGGGTGTCATGGTCGACGTCATGGTCGTCGTGCGCGTCGAAAGACCGCCGCCTGACGTCTCGGTGACCACGACCGTCACAACAACGACGGTCGGTTTGCCGCCCACCACCGTCGTCGACGTCGTCGTAGAGGTGTGTGCGGGTGTGGCGGCAGCGGACGACACCGAGGGTCTCTGGACGCAGCCGACGCCCTCGCACACGAATCCCTCAATGCAGCAGCCGCCGCCCAGACTCTCGGGACACGCCGAGCCGGTCGAGGGACAGTTGGTCACGGCGCCGCCGCACGTCGAGCCCTTGGGACAGCAGCCCACGGGGCCGAGACCCGTGTCCTTGACCTTGTAGCACGTCTCGCCGGCCGCGCAGCAGCTGAACGGGAAGCCAATGTCGCTGCAGCTGTTGGTGCCCGAGGGACAGCCCCATTGCCGCTTCTGCAGCTGCGCCAGAGTGTCTCGCGCGCGACGGAAGAGCTCCCAAGCAGCCGTGTCGCCTTCTTCGCCTTCTTTGCCTTCGTCGCCTTCCTGGCCCATCTCCTGGTGCATCGAGTACGCAGGCAGGAATGCATCGGGAAACAGCCGTGCTGTCGACACGACCTCGGAGACGTTGGCCGGCACGTCCTCTGCCACGTCCTCTGCCACGTCCTCTGCCACGTCCTCTGCCACGTCCTCTGCCACGTCCTCTGCCACGTCCTCTGCCACGTCCTCGGCCGCGCTCCTCCGCACCACAACGGGCCATTTCGTCTCGTCCCTTGCCGCCCTCCGCTTGCTGTCGTTTGCATCCTCTGGCGCCAGCGGCATCCACGGTGACCGGCGACCAAAGGAAAAGAGCGACGCCAGCGACCGTCCCAGCTTGTCGGTCCGGCTGTCTCTTGCTGTGTCGTCGTTTTCATTGTCTTCGCCAAACCCGTGGAAGTCGTAGTACTGCTCGGGGTAAAACTTTTCGGAGCTGTCGGCGGCCATTTTCCGCACGGCTAATGGGATGGCCTGCGGCGGAGTTTGCGATTGCTGCTGCTCATGGTCGACATCTTGTGCCTGCGCCTGCGCCTGCGCCAGGCCGAGCAGCAGCAGCGTTGTCGGCAGGCTGAGAATGGCCCGTTGGACGAGCATTCTGAAAGGTTGAGAAATTCGAGAATTAAAAAAAGGAAGTCTGGAATGAGATGTTTTCTCAAAGGTAGGTCGCCGGAATGGGCCGGTGTTGGTGTGCACTCTGTTGTTCCTGTCCGTCAAGTGGACGGATCAAGCTAAAAAGTAAACAAAGCTTTGTAAAAGACAATGTCAAAATGCGCGCGGTGTAATCGGTGTCGTGTATTCTTTTTTTTTTTTTGATGTTCTTCTTTTTTTTGTTCAAAGATCATCAATGGATGCAGACAAAAACGGCAAGAGTCAGCGGGAGCAAAAGTACTCTCTGTACTCCGTACCGTATCCCACCTATTTACGCCGTGCAGGAAGCTGCAGCCCAAAGTCATAACCACAGCAACCATGACGGGCAGGAGCAGGGATCATGCTCAAGATGCATATGCTCCACTTTTAGCATCATGTGACTATCTCGAAGCTACGATGAATATCTGCAACAGGATTTTACAAGGCTGAAAGGAAGAGAAGAAGTGAAATATGTATTGCGATTTTGTATAAATGCAAGCAGATTCCATAGCTTCTTTCGAGATCATTTGAGCTTCTGTTCTTCAACAGCTTTTGAGGAATGTTGAAAGGGTCCAGCTGCCACATGTTTGAAAAAGTGGATCCTGACGTGTGACAGCCGGCGCTACGTCACCAGTGCCACGCAAGAGCGGCGATTTTAGTGCAGTGCTATATTTTGCATGTATTTTGTATGATCACTAAAATGCCGCTAAAATAGAGCAACAGCTTTCCATACATTCAGTAGCACCTTACATCGTTGGTTGCTGAAAACAGAGGGGTATTTTTTGATTGTTCTCGTATGGGATGCGAATCTATGCTTTTTTCTTCCTCTCTCTCCATCATACAGTCATGCTTCGTATAACCACATCTACCACAGCGGCAGCTCCCCTTTGGCCTTCTTTGGCTTGTCATCAATGACGTTGGCAAAGGCAGAAGCAAACGCGTCTTCATCCTGAGACGAGCTGCTGTCGGCCGTTCTCAAGGCCGCTTTAGACGTCATCTTGGACGTCGTCTTGACCGTCGTCTTGGGCGTGCTGACACGGCTCTTGGCGACGCCCTTGAGGAACGATGCACAAATCAGTCCCGTTGCGACGCTCACATTCAAACTGTCGACCACATCGGATCCAGAGTGGTTGGCAATGCTGACCTGCACATCCGCCTCGCGCTTGATCGCCCGCGGCAGACCCTCGCCCTCGCTGCCCATCACGAGGATGCACGGGTCGTTGCGCAGCGGGTCCGTCTCTTCCAGACGGTCCAGGTCGAGCACGCTCTGTGCCCGGCTGCTCTTGCTGCTCTCGTCGGGCATCGGCACGGCCGTGTACACTTTCCAGCCCGCCTTGCGCGACTGCGCCAAAAAGGCAGCGGGCGTCTCGATGGAAAAGAGCGCCATCTCCTCGGCCGCGCCGGCCGATGCTTTCAGGGCAACGGGCGTCAGCGTCGACGAGCTGTGCTTGGAAATGGCCACGGCGCTCACTCCGAGGAAGCTCGCCGACCGCAGGATGGCGCCCAGATTGCCGGGATCGAGAACTTGGTCGAGAACGAGGACCAGAGGGCGGTAGTACTCGGCAGTTGTCTGGGTCGTCGGAGCCGATGAGTCTGATGGGTCTTGCGCATCGCTGGCACTAGGCAAACGTGGCCGGATCGCCTTGACGGGCACAAAGCTGGGCGTGCCATTGATGTTGGCATCCTCGCGCGACTGGTAGCCCATCTCGATCTTGAAGCCGGGCCCCGTTGAGAATGCGCCGTTGGAGGACCCTTCCTCCGAAAAGGGGCCCAGAGCCGTCAGCGGCGGCTGTGGTAGCGGCGATGCTTCCAGGACATGGCCGTTGTGCGGCCGGCCCTTGCTCATCTTGTCGAGAAGCCGCTGCCAGCGCTCGTCGACGCGCTGCACATAGATGCCTCTCTGCTTGGCCAGTTGCTCCAGGGTCCGACTGGCCGCCTGGTCCTGAGGAGCGCTGCTGCGGTTGGCGCCGTTGTAGACGTACAGCTTGTAGAGCTGCCGACGGCCGCTTTTCAGAGCAGCCTCGACCACGGAGCGGCCATAGAGAAACTGCGAGGCGGCCGTGGTGTAAGGAATCGACGGCGGGATGGCGGGCTCATCGTCCCGGTGGTCGCGCTGATCGCGGTCGTCGCGGTCGTTGCGGTCGTTGCGGTCGTTGCGGTAGACATCTCTGTCCCTCCGGCCCCTCCGGTCACTGCGGTCACCGCTGTCCCGACCCCATGCCCGACGGCCATCCTCGCCGTCCATCTCGTCGTATCGGTAGCGCTCTGACAGACCGGAGAATGCCGCACGACGATCGTCTCTGCGGTCGTCTCTGCGGTCGTCCCCACGCCCCACTCTTCGGTCAGAATCCCGTCCTCTTTCTGACCTGCCCAAGTCTGGTCGCCTTGACCACGACACAAATCGATCACGACCTGATCTGAAAGGCCGCTCTGTCTCCTCCGCTGCCTCACCCTCGCCCCCCATCTCTTCTCCCCTCTCGTGCGCCTTTTGCTTCTTCAACGCCTCGACCTCGGCCTGCAGCGATCCCGTCTTCATCTGGTACACCAGACTCCGCTGGCCGTACTTGTCCTCTGGGTCGTAGAATCGTGCCCGCCGCGTCTTGGCCTTGGGCACCGCGGGCTCGGTAATGTCCTTTTTGCCGCGGAAGATTCGAAAGGCCGGTTCGCCGGCCGACTCTCGCGCCCTCCGTCGCTCGCGAACATGGGCCGCCACCTCGGTGTTGCGGCCCGGCGGACGACGGCCATTGGGATCGCGAAATGTTCGGCGCAGGCCCCGGACAATGGCGGACAGGGATGAGTGGTGTGCGGATGACGTCGAAAAGCTGGCGCTGGCGGCCCGTGGCCGTATCGGTAGGGGGATTGATCTTGCTCGTTGCGAAACAAAAAGAGGAGCTGATAATATGAGGGGCGGCACTTGCCTTGTCGGCCGCGCCTGCCTCAACAAAACCGATGTCATTGTCACAGGGGTTGTACTTGCCGTGTTTTTTCTTGCAAAAAACCAATCGGGCAAGTGCGACCCGTATGGATGGAAAGGCACTTTGGCATCACATTTGCGCTCTCATGCCGTGCAAAATGGAAAATTAAAGTGGGCACATTCCTTATCGTTTATCAGTTATAGTGCGCTGTGTGTGCGCGGCGAGTGCTGTTGAGTGCTGCGTGCACGGCGCGGGAAGGCGCAAAAGTCGCGTACAGTGGGGACTTTGACCACACGCAAGAGCTCCCCCGTCGCGTCGTACAGCGAGCCTTGCTCACAATTGCGAGAAGGGAAGGTGCGATCCAGCAACAACGACAAGTCTTTCCCTGGCCACTTGGTACTTGTTTTTTACAAGACTTTTTTTATACCAATTTACACCACATCTGCTCTGCATCATAGAGCCTTGCAGCAGCATCATTGAGCAATCTACGAATCGGCAGGAAAAACGGTAAGCCCAGGACCCCTCCTTGACGCGGCGTTGCAGCGCGATGTCGCCACCCCAGCCCGCACGCGGCCATTCACGGTTCACGATTCACTTTCACGATGTTGCGGCATTCACGACGTTGGAGACTACGACATCCATATACATACTTTACAAAACTCTTTAGAAGTTGTCCTTTGGGTCCTTCCCGCTAACACGTCACGCACAGTCTAGTTTTGCCATCAGACTCCCTCCTTTCTCTCTCAACCTCTCCTACCTGGTCCGATTTCCTCACCACTCATCCCGCCAACACTGTTGCTCCTTCTCCTTCCGATGGCCCATGGCATGACCACCGACGAGCCATGAACAGTTTCGGCGACTACGACGATCCTCTAGGCATCTTTGGCATCCGGCACGACGAACCCGGCAGTCATGAGGCTGGCTCGGCAGATGGCGCCGATACGGCAGCAGCAGCCGATGGCCACGGCGCGCACGCGTTTGGCACAGAACCCGAGTCATTCTTTGGCAGCAGCAACAATATCTGGGGTCCTGTGCTAGACTTTGGCAGTCCAGGCGGCAGCGATGCTGGCCAGGGCGGTGCAGGGCCTGCGCCGGAGACGACGGAGGCACCGGCCGATGTGGGCAAGGATGGCGTGGCCGAAGACGACAAGCAACATGAAGAGCAGCAAGAACAGAAAGAGCAGCAAGAGGAGAAAGAGCAGCATGGAGACCAACATCAAGAGCATAGAGGAGAACAAGAAGACCGGCGGGAAGAACAGCAGGCCGACAATGGCATCACTGAGCAGCCAGAGAGCAACGCCGTGCCAGCGCCAGCACCAGAAGACCTCATCAATGTGGCCAGCATGGCCATCAACTTTGCCAGTGCGAATGCTACGGCAGCTGTGGCGTCCGACATTCCCGACAAGACGGCGGCCGACGAAGAAGATCCGGACCCCATTCTTATGGAGGAGGTGCGTCCGCGAAAGAAGCGGCGGCCAGAGACACCGCCGATCGACACGCTGGGCTTCAGCATGACGTCGGGCCCTAACAGCACGCCGCACTTGCCGCGGAGGCCAAAACGTGCCAGCGAGGACGACGAGGAGTTTATAGATGGTCCTCGGAAAGATGCAGGGGATCACAAAGGGGACGAAGACGAAGACGAAGACGAAGACGAAGACGAAGACGAAGACGAAAACGATGAAAACGACGTCGCGGCAGAAGACGAATCTGTCGGCCATAGACTTGACCGCCTCGAAGAGGAAGGCCTGGGCGAGGAGGATTTCGAGGACGACGACATACCCATGGACTCGGAGACAGAGGAGGCGGTCATTGCGGCTGTCACTGGACGGTACCATGGTCCCAAGAGAGACAAGAGAGACAAGAGAGTCCAAAATTTTGAGGACTCGGACGACTTTGAGAACTGCATTGTCCCAGACGACGCGCCTCCTCCGGGCGACGGAAGCTACCTCCAAGTCGTGATCGAGCCTCTGTCGGAAGAGCGTCGTGCGCTGTATGAAGTCCCAGCACCGAGCGACTACGTCCATCGCGTTGTGTCGCGTGTACGAGGCCGCAGTCGGTACGAAATCGAGTACGACGACGGTGCACGTTTCGAGGTGAGTTGGCCGTCTAATGCTTTTCTTTTTTTTTCAAATTTTGTCCCTTGTTCTCTTCATCTTCGCTTTTGTTTCACCTGGTCAAGTGGCCGACTTTCACTCGACTTTGATTTCACAACGGTCTCACTGTGTTTTGACCAGTTGGGGCCCTTTGCTTTGATCTCATCTTATCTTGTGCCTTCCTTTTTCTGCCACTTCGCCGTTCTTCACTTTAAATACGTCGACCTCTCTCTCATCTCTCCCTCTCCCCCTTCTCTCTTACTTTTCAATTCACCTCCATCTTCACTTGGACCTCCTCCCATTGAGCATTATTACTTCTTATTGTATGCTCTCTCCCCTATCACACACAACATCCATCATCGTCCTCTTCACACTCCTTCAAACCCTTACTGACTCTCCAGGTTTATGAGCTTGACCTGCACGGTCTTACCAACGGCAGCAAGGCTCTTCACAAATTCAAGCGCAAGGAACTCGAACAAGAAGACGAGCTTGCTGCTGCATCGGGCGGCTACAAGAGGAGAAGAGTCAATATGGACGACGGATACCACCCCTCTCGCCGTGGTCGCAGTCCCGACGATGACGACGATGACGATGGCGATGCGATGCAGCTCGACTCGGACGACGAGGCCCTGACCCGCCGGCCACTCGCCAGACGTCTGCGTTCGGTCGCCGGCCGTCGGCAGAGCTCCCGTATTGCCTCGGCTGTGACGGACGACGACGATGAGGACGAGCTCAACCGCGGCGGCTCTCGCTCCCATGCGCGCAACTCACGCTCTTCGACGGGAAGACAGCTGAACAGCTCGGGCCGTGGTGACGCTGATGCTGACGAGCTGGCTGCGAGCGACGACGAGGACTTTATCCCGACCATCACATCGGACCTGCAGCTCGTTGGCCGTCCCCGAAAGGGCACGCGTCGCAAGAAGGCCAAGCCCATGCCGGCGCGCACGCGCGACCGAGCAGACGACATCGAGTACCGACGGTCGTCGCGGTCGACCAAGAACACGCGCAGCATGGTCGACCCGACGCAGTTTGACGACGACGATGCCATGTTCCTGATTGACGACGAGCGGCCGCAGGCGCCGACGCGGACGGCCAACGTCAAGGAGGTGTTCCAGCCGATCAACGAGGCGACGCCGTTCAAGATGGCGCACTCGCAGCAGTGCGACTCGTGCGGAATGCCGGCCAACACGCCGAACAAGGGCGTCATGATCCACTGCCAGGGCTGCTCGGTCTCGCTGCACCGGGCGTGCATCGGCATCCGCAGCTACCGCGACCACGTGTCGACCAAGATTGCCGAGGACAGCTTTGTGCTGCAGTGCCGCTCGTGCGTCGGCCACGCGTGCACCAAGGACCGCTCGTCGCCGCGGCTCGACGTCTGCTTTGCGTGCAGCAAGGTCGGCCCCGCGTGCGCGCCCTTTTCGGCGCGCAGGACGGCCAAGCAGGAGGAGAAGCTGCGCGAGGAGAACAACGGCACGGACCCCATCACGCCCGTCGACACGGCGCTCATCAACAACGTCGACAACGTGCTGTTCCGCTGCGTGGGCTGCCGGCGCGCCTACCACTACGAGCACCTGCCGCCGCCGAACGCGAGCTGGGTCGACGAGGAGGGCGCCGACATCCGCGCGGAGCGCCACGCCGAGTACTCGATCGACTGGCGCTGCCGCGACTGCCTCGACATGACCAGCAAGATTAGCACTCTTGTGGCGTGGCGGCCGCTGGACCGGGCCGCGTACACGGAGGGAAAAGCCAAGGGCCAGACGTACGACGACCTGGACGAGGACCAGCGCGAGTACCTGGTCAAGTGGGACGACAAGTCGTATGCGCACTGCGAGTGGCGGCCGGGGTCGTGGGTGCGGGGCGTGACCAGCCGCTCGACGATCAACGCCTTTGTCAAGAAGAACCAGCAGGAGGCCGGCGGGCAGCCCGTCTTCGAGGCCAAGGACGCGATCCCCGAGGAGTACCTGATCCCCGACATCATCTTCATGGTGCGCTACAAGCGCAACGGCGCGTCCAAGTCCAAGGCGGACGACCTGCGGCGCACGGACGACATTGAGAACGTCATGGTCAAGTTCCAGGGCCTGGGCTACGACGCGACCGTCTGGGACGAGCCGCCGCCGCGCGACGAGCCGCCCAAGTGGAACGCCTTTTTGGCCGCCTACGACGAGTACCTCAACGGCAAGCACTTCCGGAGCGAGACGCAGCCGGCGATGCGGCAGCGCATCAAGGAGTTCCGGGCGAGCAAGCGGTTCGAGGTGATCACGCAGCAGCCGGACGTGCTCAAGCGCGGCAAGCTCATGCCGTACCAGATGGAGGGCCTCAACTGGCTGCTGCTCAACTACTACAAGGCCAAGAGCATCGTGCTCGCCGACGAGATGGGCCTCGGCAAGACGGTGCAGGTCATCTCGCTGCTGGCGATGCTGGTGCTCGAGACGCCGCGCTGCTGGCCCTTCTTGGTGGTCGTGCCCAACTCGACGTGTGCCAACTGGCGGCGCGAGATCAAGAACTGGGCGCCCGACCTGCGCGTCGTCAGCTACCACGGCGGCAAGGCCTCGCAGTCGCTGGCGTACAAGTACGAGCTCTTCCCCGAGGGCGCGACGAGCATGCGCGCGCACGTCGTCATCATGTCGTACGACTCGGCGCAGGACGACAGCACGCGGCGCCTCTTCCACGGCGTGCACTGGCACGGCCTCGTCGTCGACGAGGGCCAGCGGCTCAAGAACGACCAGAACCTGCTGTACCAGGCGCTGCGCACGATGCGCATCGGCTTCCGGCTGCTGCTGACGGGCACGCCGCTGCAGAACAACAAGCGCGAGCTGTTCAACCTGCTGCAGTTTATCGACAGCGACAAGAACGCGGCCGACCTCGATCGCATCTACAGCCAGATCACGGCCGGGAACCTGCCCGAGCTGCACAAGCTGATCCGCCCGTATTTCCTGCGGCGCACCAAGGCCGAGGTGCTCAAGTTTTTGCCGCCGATGGCGCAGATCATCGTGCCGGTGACCATGACGGTGCTGCAGGCCAAGCTGTGCAAGTCCATCATGTCCAAGAATGCCAACCTGGTGCGGTCCATCTTCTCCAAGACGCAGGTCAAGAACGCGGAGCGCGGCAGTCTCAACAACATTTTGGTGCAGCTGCGCAAGTGTCTGTGCCACCCGTTTGTGTACAGCGAGGCCATCGAGGACAAGGCGGTCGGCGCCGACGAGATGCAGCGCAACCTGATCGAGGCCTCGTCCAAGCTGCTGCTGCTCAAGATCATGCTGCCCAAGCTCAAGGAGCGCGGCCACCGTGTGCTCATCTTTAGCCAGTTCCTCAACCAGCTCGACATCATCGAGGACTTCTTGCACATCCTGGGCATGAGCTACCGCCGCCTCGACGGCTCGCTGTCGAGTCTCGAGAAGCAGCGGCGCATCGACGACTTCAACGAGCCCGGCTCGGACCTGTTTGCGTTCTTGCTGTCGACGCGCGCCGGCGGCGTCGGCATCAACCTGGCCACAGCCGACACGGTCATCGTGCTCGACCCGGACTTCAACCCGCACCAGGACATCCAGGCCTTTTCGCGCGCCCACCGCATCGGCCAGAAGAAGAAAGTGCTGTGCTTCCAGTTCATGACCAAGGACAGCGTCGAGGAGAAGATCATGCAGATCGGCCGCAGCAAGATGGCCCTGGACCACGCGCTGATCGAGACCATGGACGCCGAGGACGACGCGGGCCACGATCTCGAGTCCATTCTGCGGCACGGCGCCGAGGCGCTCTTTAGCGGCGACGACGACCAAAATCGAATTGTGTACGACTCTGCCTCGGTCGACAAGCTGCTCGACCGGTCGCAGATGGAGAACACGCGCACCGACGAGGAGCGCACGGCCGAGTCGCAGTTTTCGTTTGCGCGCGTCTGGGCCAACGAGACAGGCACGCTCGCTGACGACATTGAAGTGACGACCAAGCACAAGGACGGCGAGGCGAACGCGCTGAGCGCGTGGGACAAGATCATCAAGGAGCGTGAGGCCGAGGCGGCGCGGCAGGCCGAGGCCGAGAAGGAAGTGCTCGGTCGCGGCGGCCGTCGGCGCAACAAGATCCAGTACACGGCTCCGCGGTACAACGAAGACGGCCTCGACGATGATCTCGGCGACGACATGAACAATGACGACGAGGACGGCGAGTTCCGCGCCAACGATGCCAAGGACGCCTCGACCGACGATGAGCATGAGGATGATGAAGACGATGATGGTGGTGATGATGGTGATGTTGGTGACAGCGGACGAGAAAAGAAGTCGTCTGCTTCTTCGGCCTCTGCTGCTGCATCGCAGAGTCGCAAAGGTAAACCAAACCCGACGAGAAGATCGCCACGCAAGGCAAAGACATCTCCCAAAAAGGCCAGCAAGTCTGCCACGGTCGTGCCCAAACCCAAGCCCAAGCCCACCCCCAGAAAGAATGTCAAGTCTCCCTCCAAACTTGCCCCCAAACAAAAGACAGCACTGGCCAAGATGGTCAGAGTGACCAAGTTGGGCACAACGAGCAAGACGCCGTCTGCGGCGAACCCAAAGCTGGGTGCGTCGACGTCTGTCGTCACAGTGGATGCAGACGAGGCCGTCGACGAGGAGGCAGACGAGACAGTGTCTGAGCTCCCGTCGTCGGAGCCCACGCCCAAGAAGCGGCGTCTCGATACAGGTGCTGCTGTTGAAGCCAGCAGCACGACCCCGTCCCCGAGCACTCCTCGAGTGTGGGACATCTCGGACATCTCTACCCCCGACAACCCAGACAACCCAGACAACCCAGACAACCCAGACAATCCAGACACCATGGCCGTCTATTCAGCTAACATTTCGACTTGGAAGATGCCCGATCTGTCAGCGGCCGAACAAGCCAGAGCCAGCCGTCCGTCGGCCCGCAAGCCCAGCCAGGCCAGCCTGTACAGCGCGTCGACTTCCCTCCACCCCATGGCGCCTTTGCCCAGCCCGGCATGCCCCTACCCCACATGGTCAGCGGCGTCAACGGCGTCAACGGCATCGTTGGCGTCGGACACCTCGGCCATGTCGGGAGTGTCGCAAGTATTGGAGCAGCCGGCTTCGCGCGTCCGGGTGACCTTTTTGGGCGGGCCCGACCCATGCAGCCACAACAACAGTGGCTGCCCACCCAACCACCAACAACAGTAACGACGGCGCCGCCGATGGCGACCGTCGCGCCCGTGGGAGGAGTGCCGCACCCACAGGGCATGCATGCGATGCAGGGCATGCAAGGTAGGCAGGGAGTGCAGGGAGTGCAGGGTATGCATGGATTTTTTGGTTTGATGGAGTCGATGCTTCCCGGAATGTCCATGTCTGGAGGGGCGCAATCGGCGCCTCCCGATGCGGCATGGATGAGTATGGTGAACAACATGTTTGCACACAACAATGCGGGAGGAGGAGGAGGAGGAGGAAGCAATACGGCACAACAAGCAACACCCAATCTCATGACGGGCGGTGTTGCACCAGTGCCTCAACAACAGCAACTACAGCAACTACAACAACTACAACACATGACAGCAGCGGCATCCGTCGCACACGACACTCTAGAAACAGCACAAGCCGTGAGCAGCGACGTGTATATCGGCGATTTCGAAGCCATGCGTCGCTTCATCCTGGACTACCGGCCGACGGGCATCCCGCTCTCGCAGGCGACGCCCGAGCTGCAGCGGGCGCAGCGCAAGCTGGACGCGCAGATCAGCAAGTACTACAAGCGGCGCATGCAGCATCTGCAGCGGTACAAGGAGCTGCAGGCCGCCTCCAACGCGCAAAAGGAGCTGGCCGGCCACGCGCGGCTCTACCAGATGGCGCCGCACATGATGCCCGACGGCATGAGCGCTGAGTGCCTGGCCAAGGTGGCCGCCTTCAACAAGGACGAGCACGAGCGTGAGCGGAGAAACCTGCACCAGGCCCTGTCCGTCAAGCGCAACCAGCTCGTCGAGCTCGACCAGCGCATCCTCGGGCTGCTGAAAGAGCAGGACGCGTGTCCGACCATGAGCGAGCTGCCCGTGCCGATGCAGGCGCAGATGCGATGCATCTATCTGCCGGGCGTGCAGCGGACCTATGTGCCCACAAGACGGGGGCGTCATGCCGAGGCCAGCGAGGAGACGATGGCCGGCGGTGGAGGTGGGGGTGGTATGGGCAGTGTCGCAGCCAATGCTGGCAACGTGGTCGCCACGAATGCTACTACTGTGCCTCCCACCGCCACCGTCACCGGCAACAACAACCCTCTTTCGAATGGCACGCCCTCTGTGGCCTATGTTGGACAGATCCGGGCCAGGACGACCGATACGACGGTCACTACGGCGACGTCAGCGACCAACAACTCTCATAGTACCAGCACCAGCAACAGCCGCGAAGCAACCAAGGAAAAGGAGAGCGCGCCCGAGTTCAACGACGAGGCGGCCGTGATCATTGTGGATTCAGACAGCGACGACGAAACGGACGGCAAGGGATCCAAGAAGGGGTCGCGGGCCAAGGGGACTGTCCACAAGCGGAGATCGGCCGTCTACTCGGGAGCGTCTACGCCTGCACGAGATTCGGCAAGGGGTAGTCCAGCACCGGCCCCGGCGTCTGCGTCTGCGTCTGCACCTTCGACTTCTATGCCCATCAAGAGAGGCCCCGGTCGGCCGCGCAAGCATCCATTGCCGGCACACATGGCGCCCGCCGCCCATGCTCCACCGCGTTCCATCGCCGCGGCAGCGTCTCCTCGACGGAGCGAGCGACGGTCCGTGTCGGCATCTCCCAGAGGAGCCAGCAGGTCGGCCAACGGCACGTCGGGTACATCTGGCAGCGGCCCGCAAATGGTTATGCAGGTATCGCTGGACACGATGGCGCGGTGCCGACGGTGCGGCGAGCCGTACCCGATCGGACGCGGCTGTGCGAATATGGACTGCGAGGCGGGTATCCGTCTGGCGCTGGACGGTCTGCGCAGCACGGGCGATCCCGACAGCGAGCGCGAGATGCAGGCACGGCGGAAGCAGCTGACAGCGCGGCTGAGAGCATTGAGAGGGGGGAGGTAGGGGAGGTAGGGGAGAGGTGGGGATACGATAGAAAATAGAAGGCATGGATGATGATACCCTGGCAATGGATCTTTGGTTTTTGTTTGTTTTATTCCTCATCGTATCTTTCTAATTATAAACCATACAATTTTTTTTATTCTCTTCTTCTTCTTTCCACGTGTGTGACAGTAATTTATTGTCATCGAAATGGACCATGTTTCGACAAACACGTAGCACAAAACGTACAATAAAAGGCATGCCTCGTCCCATGGTCGATGCGGCGTATTGTATATTGCATCGTGGCACGTCACGCAAGGACAGCCCCAGCCAAGGAAGAAACAACTAGAAACAAGAAATTTCTTTTTATTGTAATCCACCAAAATAGGTGGTTGGGCAGAAAGAGAAATCCCATGTTTGATCAGGTCATCAGGTCAGCTCCGGATGATTCACCTTTTTTTTTCTCTCGTCTGCCCTGGTCAAGGGATATTGTTCACCGAATTCTGCGTTCCCCCTTTCTACGGTTCTGTGAGATACGAAACTTTGCATGTACAAAGTACGCAGTATCTTACGAGTAAGAATGCACGTCGTTGTTCTGCCGCCCTGGCACTACTGCAGGGAGAAGGGAGCAGAAAAGACAAAAAGAACCTGAGAGCATGGAATACCTGCATGGGGTTTGGTACGTTGGGAGCAGGAGAGTTCTCCTCTAGTCCAAGGAGGTCTTTTCGTGTTTCATAATCGTTTTGCCTTTTTCGTTTCGTCCTGGCACAACTGCCTTGCCTTTTGGGGGGCTACGCTTTGTCCCAGGAGTCCAGCAGCTCAGGAGCCAAAGAACCCAGAAGCCGACCCCAACCTATGGGATCTGCTACTCGTATGTTCTGCAGAGCGCACGTCTACCCGTATCCTCCTTTTCTTTTCTTTTTTCGGTGCCTTTCTGTTACAGCGTACGGAGTATGGTGCTGCAAGTGTTTCAGGATGGGGGGGGGGGAGGTGGGGTATCAGGGGTTTGAAGAGGGTGGTAAGGGGGTGTGAGAGAGAAGGCAAAAGAAGGAGTATTCCCGTACTCAATAGGCACTGAAAGGAAAAAAAAAAGGGAAAAAAATGGGGTGCTACTCCATAGAGGCGATACGCCCTGACAGCGAATAGACTTTGCAAGACGTCCAGCCGTGACGACGGTGAGAAAAAGAAAAAGAAAAAGAAAAAAAAAGAAGAAAAACTAAAAAAAAAGAAAAAGAAGAAAAAAGAAGAAAAAAGACAACAGGCGCGCGGCAGTCTGGCAATGTACGGGGAAAAGGCTCCTTTGGGCTCTCGAGAGGAAAGATCCAAAGCCAGTTGTAGCCGACTTTTTGTTTGATCGTCAGCGCCGTTTGTTTTGAAATTCTGGTTGGTCTGTTTTGTCGTATTCTTTGTTCTTTGTCAGTGTGGTTTCACTATGGAAACACAAAAGCTAGTTGATCTGCATCTTGAAACGGATAAACGTGACAGGAAAAAACTCGAAAGAAAATGAGAGTCAAGAAAAGAAGGAGAATCCAAATAATGATAATAATGATAATAATGATAATAATAATAATAATAATAATAATAATAATAATAATAATAATAATAATAATAATAATAATAATAATAATAATAATAATAATAATAATAATAATAATAATAATAATAATAATAATAATAATAATAATAAATGAATGAAAAAGAACAAAAAAAGAAAAAGAAATTTTAAGACAAATCAAAATATGAGATGAAAAGGCGCGCAGTTACACCGGGCATCTCAATGAGACTCGCAGAGAAACAAATAAAACAAAATAAACTCCCGGCACTGCACAGACACGTTGTGAAAATGATTCAATTTCAACCCGAGAAAAATAATAAAAGACAAAAGGCGTAAAAAAAAATAGAAAAAATTGGCAGAGAAGGCAGAAAATACAAAAAATACAAAAAATCATCTCCCTCGGGTGGGCTCGAACCACCAACCTTTAGATAGACCATCAACAAGGTGATTTAACAGTCTAACGCGCTATCCAATTGCGCCACGAGGGATTACAGCGAGCTGTGATGACGGTAGCGGGGCGCCGTAGCGTAGAGATGGGGAGTGACAAACAGCGGGAAGGCGCGTAACAAGAGCTGAAAGTCACCTGTCATAAAATTGTCATAAAATCCATCACCAAAACGCATGCAAAGTCGAGAGTGCTCACCGCTACCCGGGCAAAGAATATATTGTTTGAGAGATCAAAAAAAAAAAAAAGTGCTTGCATGCTTGCAGATGGCCGTGTGTCCGGGAGCAATACCGAGTCGGTGAAACGCAAAAATACCCAACTACCAAATACCAAATACCAAATACCAAATACCAAATACCAAATACCAAATACCAAATACCAAATACCAAATACCAAATACCAAATACCAAATACCAAATACCAAATACCAAATACCAAATACCAAAAATATGACAAGACCCGTACTCAAAGCATCTTCCTGGTTCCCTTGCAGTCTTTTTCCGTTTGGTTCTTTTTTGGAATTGTGCCGCCGGGGCGTTTTTCTCTCCGCTGCCTGCATTGTTTCTAAAAACCTTGTACGACAATGTCGCATTGTCACATGCAGTTTACGGATGGCACAACGGCGTCTTGGACATGGAACTGTCACGATATCTGCCTGCAAGTATAGGTACATGACAGCCATCGCAAAACAGCGGCAATCCAATGTATGGGTACAACCGCATACAATGTCACGATGGACAACGATATATTTCATCCCAAGAAACAACCCCCGGTCAGGGCCTCCCAGTGGCCATGATGCCGGCACACACGACGTACGGGATACGCGTACTCGGTGCCATTCGGTGACAGTTTCAATGTCCTGCATCTTGTCCGTGCCATGCTCATGCTATTCCCTCTTTTCCATGCATTTCCATTTCCATTTCCATTTCCATTTCCCGGACAAAAAGAAACATGGCAAAAAGCCAAAAAGTACGGAGTACCCTGCACTTACACCCTTCCCTTCGGCCCCCCTTTCCAACCCCTTCCACCCCCGTCCCCGCGGCGCTGAAACAGTCCAAGAGGGAGCCAGCCAGCCAATCACTGCCCGCTACAGCCCTGTACATGTACTCAGCCATCCGCTGTGGCCGGGACGCCCCCGCTGTACGGAGTGAGATACCGTCATACATGCATGGCAGCCGGCGGCCCTTTTTTTGCCTGTCGTTCTCTTTTTTTTTTTTCTTCTTTTTTTTTCGCTTCCGGTTTAACCTTTGCCGGGGGGTCCTGTTCTCTCTTTTCTTTTACCTTCCTTTTTTACACCAGCAGCATGAAACAGCCCCTGGCGCTACGTTTGACCCTTTTTGCTTGGCAGTCGTTTTTGCCCGTCTTGTGTCTTGGCTGTTACTCGTTTCTTCACGGGCTTTTAGACGGTTATTGTTCTCTATCATGGGTGTTTTTTTTTTTTTTTTTTTTTTTTTTTTTTTTTTTCTC
>JAGKRZ010000516.1:0-13888 GCA_020002355.1 Intubia oerlemansii
GGAGAGAATGAGGGGGGTTGTCTGGAAGGGGAGGATCGATATGGGTGCTTAGACCAAGCATGGATGTATGACGACGGTGGTATCCCATACGGTGCACATCATGAAGGCGGTCCAACAAGGATATCCAAGGATGTCCACAAACAAAACATAATGGCCAGATACAGAGACAATAGAAGCCACGCTACTCACGTCAAGGATTCCATATTTGGACTTAGGAGTGACAAAAGAAGGCGGAAAAGAGAAGAAAAAAAAAAACCTTTCACAAAGCTTCGGAATGAATCACGGATTTCTCGGTTGGATCCTCGGCTGATCGGCCGTTGGCTTTTTTTTATCATTTATGCCGGGCTTGTCGGCTGGCCCCCCATGTTGATGGTTTCATCTACGCAGTGCACACGGATGGCACAGTTACACGGAGCAAGCATATGATGACATTGCTGCCGAGGGGGAGGAGGGCTACAATATGGGAGCAAAAAAAAAAAATAAAAACAAAAATAAAAAGCCAATCCTCAGTGCCTGACGACGTCTGACAAAATGACCGGTGAGAGAGACTCGGGAAACACATTGCTCCCATTCCCCTCTGTTGTTTGTTGGTTACTAGCTAGGACATGGTTTTGGAGCGATAGCCGGCGACGACACCCTCCAGGGAGAATTGGTCCCAGGAATTGGGGAAGACGTCCTTTTGTTCGAGCCGTATACTACTCCGTACTCGCTTCCCTCCCCGATGAGCCCCCTCCCATGGGGCAAGACGCGTGGTCTTTGCTCTTGCCGCTAAAAGGCAAAAGGCTCTAGTACTCTTAGCAGCCGTTGCCTGCTTTTTACTTCGTTTCACCGGTGTGGGCGGGCAGTGGCCCGTCGATCCAGTGGCAAAAAAAGGGTGCTTTTTTTTTTTTTTTTTTTTACACGCTCGTATGCGGAATGTGTTCCTTGGACGATCCCATTGAAGCTATCTAGGTATGGAGTAGTTGGATTGGTTGATAAACCAGCCCGCCAAGCCTACATCATGGTCACAAGACACACACACACACACAAAAGAAAAAAGCAAAGCACATGGGAAAGGAATGTTGCCAGTACGCCACAAAAAAAGGCCAAGGCAGCCTCGTCGTAGTTTTTTTGCCTCTGGCTAAGCTGGCTAAGCGAGAAAGTGAACAGGAGTGCCGAGAAAGCTGGGGTAAAATGGAGAGAAGCAAAAAAAGGGAGGGGGAGGCTACAGCACGGAAACCGAGAGGCGCACCCAACGTTGGAAGGATACTGTGTAAGTCGAAATATTTCTTTTGGGCATTTTGCAAGTGGGCAAAGTCAACGGGGAAGAGGGGAGGGTTACGACGCAATGACGACTGCTGCAAAAAGCAAGGGATAGCACCGGAGTCACATAGCCAGAGACAGGAGCGTGCGAGAGCCGGCATTCGCCTGCAGACGCCAAGCGCTTACATCCCGCCTTTCCAGCCAGAGACAAATGCTGTGTTCACAGTGAACATGTTGTGAAACAAGCACTCGAGGAGTGTACCTATCGATTACGAGGTTGAATATGTTGAATGTTTTTTATCTGTTACTGCGTGCAAGTGGTTCTGTTTCGGACGTCCATCCTTGCTAAGCATGCTTTTTACCAAAAACCGCCTGGCAAGCTTCTGTCTAGTTTCTGACCAGCCTCTAGCCAACCTCTAGCCATCCTCTGACAACTCATGCACATGGCGCGTGACACTCCCCAAGTTGGCGTTCGACGCCAGTTGACGCTACGGGGGTGGAAGGCGATCCATGGCGCGACCGCAAACAGTCATTTCACAAAGGTCTGCAGAGTGGCTGCCTTTGTTCGGCTCTGGGAAGGGCCAAGCATATTGGTGCACACCCCCTTTTCATTGCCGGAGAGGCACGCAATCCATTTCACTACCGTAGAACGGAAACCATAACTTTATTTGTTTTGTCTTTTTTTTATTTTTCTGTCCATTACCTATTTCCTGATTCCTTGGCAGAAGAGAACATCCTTCACAAACATACATATACATGAAAGGTCCCAGGATTTGATCTCACGCGTGGTCTCATCCAATACCTACCTACTTGGGCAGACGTCCTACTTGTTTGGGCCATACCCAAAATATCACTCTCGACCAAATCAACGTCTCGACTTATCTCACTCATCTCACTGTTCCCATTTCTCATCAGTGCCTAGAGAGAAAAGAGAAAAAAAAAAAGAAAATCTCGTTATGCAGCCGGAAACGTCTGCCCACCAGCGCGGCCGTCGGCGTCGTCGCAGCCCGGCACCCCCTTCTTTTAACGAGAGCTACGAGAGCTACGAGAGCGGCACGGTACCCTTTTCACTGACCATGACGGCCGTCGACGGCAAGGACGCCGATGGGCTGGCATCGCCGTCCAATTCCATGCAGGCGCCGCTGCGTCGGCCCAAGTACCATGTCCGGCGGAGCACGCCCAGCGGCTCGGGCACTCTGCGCGGCCGGAGACGGTACCGGTCTCCCTCGGTCGGTGCCGTGGCCATTCTGGTCACGGGCCGGCGGCAGGCTTCGACGCGGCCGCAGACGCCGTCGCCGGCCATGTCGGTCTCGGCCATGTCGACACGATCGACACGATCGGCCATGTCCGTCTGTCCATCGATCTGTCCGTCGACGTGTACATCCCGCCCATGCTCGCGCAGCAGTCTGGCACGCAGTCCCAGCCGCGGTCGACGGCCTGGTCGGCAACAGAATCAACACCAAATGCATCAAATGCAATTGGCCAAGGCTCAAAATGCTCAAAACCCTCAAAATAGCTTCGACCATCCAGCAGAAACAGCTTCTCATCGGAGACGGCCCATCGAATCGCGGTCTCCATCGCCGCGGAGGCTCATCTTTCGGGACATTGACATGAATCTCAGTCTTTTGCACGTCACCAGCAGCGGCATCCAAGGCATCCAAGGCATTCATGGCATTCATGGCATTCATGGCCATGGCCTGTATGGCCCCCGCTCCCACTACCAACAAGCCGGCAAGAAGCCCAAGACGTCCCGCCACCGAAGCCGAAGTCCATCCCGTGGCATGGCGCGAGCCAGAGCTGCAATGATGGAGGGTGATGGCCACGATGGCGAGAATGATGAGAATGATGAGAACGGCGAGAAAGACGAAAATCATGAAAATCATGAAAACGACCGCAGTCCGGGCATGTTGGAAGACGCCGAATGGAGCTCGGCTGCATCCATGATCCCGCACAGCGTACAGCAGCCGTGGCAAGCTTGGCCACAGCCGCAGCCTCGGCTTCAACAACAACAACAACAGCAACAGCAGATGAGCCACTCGTCACGATGGCCATTCCAGATGGTGTTTTCCGACAGCAGCGCGACAGCCAGTGATGGCGATGACGACGATGACCACTCTGCCAACGTCATGGACGCCGCACAGCCCATGGATATGACAAGGGCCACAATGACATAAAACTCTTGCCGCTGCTGCTCGCCACGGATGCCCCCCAAGAGGTTGATATGACAGTCCATCGTGGGATGATCTGTTTTGTGGCATGCCGTCAAGAGATACGCCCAGCAGAAAATACGTGTTACGTTTCCTTCCCATCTGACGCTGCCATCTTGCACAATAATGGGCCCCATGGTGTCCGCGACGCCCAGATCAAATAAAGCGTCACATGCACGCAGCATGACACTCTTACTTTTTTTTTTTGTGCAGCAATATGGCATCATCATCCTTGCAAACCTAGGCCATGACTTCTGCCAGTCGGGGAAAATCGGTTTATTGCATTGGTTTGCGGCATCGGAAACTGAGAGCCAGGAATGCCTTTCAGCCTACGGGGAGATATTACGCGCAGTCTTCCATGTCTCTTCCTGCGTCGAAACGCCTTTTTCTTGGTTGTCTTGTGTTTTTATTCTCCGTCTTGGCCGCCTTTCCCATGCACACTGTTCATCTCTTTCACGGCGTTCATCATTTTTTTTTTTTTCATTCCTTGCATCTGGTCGCCTTCCTGCCGCCTAATGGTCACCTTTTGGCCGCCCTGTCGGCTGTGCCGCTTTTTCGATTGTGCTGTTTTGCTCTCGAATGTTTACATCCGTCACCGCTTGTTTGACTAGGAGGGGTAAGAGTCCCTCCCTTCCATGTCTCTCACCATCTGCTGGCCATCTGCATGCCATGGAATCTGGCATTGTGGAGAGAGAAGATGGAGGAATGGATGACGCGCAAAAACATTTACGGAGTAGGGAGCAAACAAGTTCATTCTTGGCTGCCGTTGCGTTGCAGGAGGGGAAGTGGGAAAAAATGGGCAAAAAGTCTTTCATGCCTTGTCTGTTTCAAAAACTCTGGCCATCCACACACGGCCACCTGGCATTGCATATCGTGTTTCGTCAGCTCGTCATGGGCAATACTTTTTGCATCTGGGTTGCATCTGCTTTGCATTGGATCTGCATACCTTTTTTTCGCTGTCGATTTTTCGGGCCCTGCTTTCTTTTTCTTTTCTTTTTGTGTGTTTCTACCATCATCATCCATGATTCCCTACCGTGTTTCTCTCTTTTCCAAAGTAATGGAACCCCCTTCTCGTTGCTTCCTTATGTGATGACCTCTTGCTTCCTATTTGTTCCTTTTGTTATGATGGCATGCAAAAAACTCGCATACCTCGCATAGCATGCATGAGACATACAGTGGGCATCTCTGCATCTCTGCATATGCAGGGCACGCCGGTATGCCGGTCAGGCTTTGGCCCATTGGACTCCTCGACTCCTGTACTCCTAGACACCTTTTTGCTCTATTTTCCGCAGTTGTCTTGCATGTTCTCATGATTACTCCGTCTCTTCTCTATTCCCCCTTGCCTTTGTTTTTGCCCTGTACCTTTCTTCAGTTTTTGTATTGCCTTCTTCTGCATCGTCATTCGCCACAGGATGAGAGAGAGACATGCAGCAGGAAAAGAGGGCCCATGTGGCGAAAACCGAAAAGAGAAAAAAAAAGACGAAAAAAAAAAAAAAAAACAATCAGTCAACCTGGGGCGATCCAACGTACATGTCTGGGCAAAAAGGCTTGCCTTTTTTTCAGGTTTTACAGACGAGACGCGCAGGATTCGGCAGGCACATCACCTAAAAAAAGGGAGGTCCAAACGAGGTCTGAATGACTTCTAATGGCAATGTGCTCAGTAAAGCAGACAGAAATCAAATGAACAAAAGAAATCCTGGTAATGTAGTCATTCGGTAGCATCCGTCCATTTATATGGTTGGAACCTAAAAAGCAGTGTGCGTGTACACGACGTATGATGTGCCCATCCAAGAGACGGACAATATGTCAGTGTTGCAGATGCGCCCCGTAAGAACTGCATAGTAGCAGCGAAGGATCCGATATTTGTTCCGTGGCGTGTGTCAGACCAGCCGCCAGGGCTGAATTGGAAGTTGTATCGTCTGCATTTTGTATCTTACATTCCTGCCTTTGCCGTCTGTCGATTGTGGCTGGACTCCGTCCATCTCTTGTGCTGTTTAGACTGTTTTTTTCGGTCAGAGATTTCACTTTTCCATGATTGTTTTTAAACGGCATCTTATACAGGGCTGGCATATATCTTTACCTTTTTTTCTTTGATTTTTTTGGTGTTTCTTTTGTGTGCTTAGATATTTAGGTATTGCACGGTGAATACTAACTATGTATTCAGCACCTCGTTTCACATTACATGAATGGGTACCATCGAGAGGCTCAATAGATGATAAGCATCTCACTCAATCCTATAGATGTTGAAAAAAAAATCATGATATAAATCACGAGGTATCAAAATGGAAATGATAAAAATAAAAATCTTCTCAATACTCACCGAATCCCCAAACGCATGCCATATTTATTCTATTTCAGGCACACATGATATTGTTTCATTCCATCCTATTCCATTCTCGTCAGAAGCTTGGACTCTCGACTTTTTTTCCCGTTGGCCGTTTTTGATTTTCAACTGGTGAGGAGCTGTAAACCAGAACCTGTAAACAATACACAGCCACCCACTGCTCACCTACCAAGCAAACGCTTACTCAACCTCCACACCATCTTTTACAGAGTCTTTTATCGCGCAGTCTTGTCGTTGCATCTTTCTGCATCTCTCTTTCTCTCTCCATCGAAAGAAGGAAGAAATGTCACACGACGTCACGCAAACTCACACAAGGACACCAGGGGAGCACTTCCGGCGTTTCGCCGCGTGCTGCTCGTGTTCCCATCGCACGCCCGCTGGGGGAAGGCATCCACATTGTGTCGTCATGGCCGCACATGGCAACACATGGCTTCTGTCGAGCGTGTCCTGCTGTGTTTCCGGGCTTTGTGTAATCTGTTCGCAGCATCCATGCTCTTCTCTGCTTCGTTTTCTGAGCTCCAACCTCCTTCCCCCTCCTCTCCCTTCCTCCCCGCGCGCCCTACGCAGATAAAAACTCTACCACATGTCTTGGTGATGAATGTCTTTTTGTCTTTTTTGTCTTTTTTTCTGTCTCACAATGTCTTTTGCACGCCCGTTAATGTCTCAAACAGCCACTAAACAAAGATGCAAGGTAACAAGGTAAGCAGGGCCGCCAACAGGGTCGCCAACAGGGTCACCAAGAGGGCCCGCCAGAACGCGACCACATACGAGGCGGCCCGCTAGGGAGGAGCGCATGGCGCCTTTCTTTTGTGTCTCTCGTCCTTTTCCTACGCTTTTTCTTGTCTTCCGCGTCGTGTCTCTATGCTCTTTCACTAGTTTGGGCCTTGTTCTCCTCTGCATATTTTTTTTCTGCATATTTTTTTCCTGCATCTTGCGTGCCACAGCATACGGTACGTCACTACAAGCCCGCACCTGACCACGCCGTCAGCACGAATCATAGACATGACAAAGCGGGCCCGTTTCTCGTTCTTATGCAGAGCATTCCGTGTTTTGCAACCGTCCTTTGCATCCGTCTTGTTGTCTTCCCGTTCCCTCCGTTTCGACAACTGCTTCCATAAAGTGCATCAGCCACGATTTTGTAAACTGCATGACACGCCGAATAAAATGCCCCATTTTGGGTACAAAGTAGGCACAAAATAGGCACAAAATAGTCACGACGTGCCATTGCATGGCACCCCCTTGCGTGAAAGGGTGTGAAAAACTGCAGCGTGGAAGCTTTGCAGCATTTTTTTTTTTTGCCGGATGTCGTCTGTCGGTACTTTGGTACAAGGTACCTCCACAATGTATCCTTTCACCTCTACGACGTAAATGGCTGGTCCCCGCCATCGCCTCCACTATTCCCGCCCCTCTAGCTCGCCGGACCACGGTAAGCCGCCCGCCCTGACACGCCATGTATCAAGCTAGCCAACGACATGCCGTCCAGTCGTGAAAAGTGGGCTCCTGCCGTTGCCTTTTCCATGTGCACGCTCATCCCGAGAAAGGATCCATATTTATCCCACATCTGCATCTGTCATTGGTCCAGCCGTCGTGAATCGTGCATCAAAAAAGGAAAAAAAAGACAGTGCCCTGTGGCTGGGGGCCGACGTGAGGGCAAAAGACGAGCCAAAAACCAAAAAGGGCCCAACGCAGGTTTTTTATGTCTCTCGTGTGCTCACCGCCATTTGGAACAGAGAAAAAAATGTAAGTCGAGTAAAAAAACGTGCAGAGTCTTAAAACGGGGGGGCCGCGCTGGCCGTGCAGCTGTTCCAAGTGGACAATGGCCAAGAGGCCCAGAGCAAGGTGGGAATGGAAGCAGGGGGGGACGGAAGCTGGTGGGCAGAGAGGACATCTGATTGCAGTGGCCATCTACGACTCACGACTCTCCAAGACGGCAAGGCAGGTGCCACCCTACAAGAAACGAAAATAAAGAGGAGAGTTTGACGTCGAGGAAGGTGCAACCCACACAAACACACACACACACTATCTCTCACTCTGTACGGTGCATCGTAGCTTCCCCCCCTGTTATGCCCGTGCCAGTGTTGTGTAGACAAGAGAATCGCACCTTCCTCGTACGTCACTATTGCACGGCTGCTCCTTCTTCAACAGTCATGCCCTCCTGCCTGTTTTTGACATTTTTTCGTCTACCTATCCATAATCCATCCACAGCAGCCCGTACAAACAGTGCACCCACAGTATCCATCCATTCTGTCCATTTCTGTACATTTTTTCGCGTCTCTCGTTTCCCCTTCCTCTTTTCGGCCTCTCTTTTGCCTCTTCTCGTCGTCCCCTCTCTTCTGCATCAAAACCTACATCCTCCCCGCCGGCCATCCCATTCCGTGCCTCGCCTCCCTTCAGCAGCAGATCCGCTCCACCTGCCACCCATGTCGATAAACCAGCGCAGGTTCTGAACGAGACGAGACGGAACAAAATAGGACAAGGCGCCTATCCATTGCCTTTTTGTGCCTGTCGTGCATTTTTGGGGGACTTTTGTACATGTACCATTGTACCACGTACCCTGGTAGCAGCGCCTCTCTCGCGATTGTCTCAACCGCCGCAGCCCCCTTCTTCTCCTCACTCCTAACAAGCCTCACTGCAAGACGCTGCAGCACGTTGCAAGACGCCAACCGCGTGGTCTCTCTCTCTCCCTCTCTCTCTGTCTCTCTCTTTTTATTGCCCTCTATTTTCTGCATGGTCTTTTTGTCCTTACGAGTTTATCTTCTCACTTGACTGTCTTGTTTTTTTTATTTCCAAAACTTGTCTTTCAATACCCTCCGTCGGCTGCATCGTCAACTCTTCCCCCTTTCCTCTCGGCTTGCTTTCCTGCCGTATCTGTTTTGTTTCTGTCGTTTCTGTCTCTCCTCTACGGAGTAGACCATTCTGTCCACTGAGAGCGACCGTGTTGCGTGTTGCGTGCTGCGTCTTGTCGTTGCATTCTGCCGCTCTCTTGCCTCTCTCCTCCCCCCTCCTATCCCTGCTTGATCCGCATCGCAAAGGCCCCTCCTTATCCACCGTGCCCACTGAACCCCACCCGGCACAAGCACAGATCTCACCGTACAAGAGATCCGCCCAGCCAAAATACGCAAAAGAGCGGTGTCGACACTTCTGCCGGGGGCCCCATCTCCCCCATCTGTCTCCTTCCTCTCTGTTCCTGAATCTCCTCTCTGCATCTCTCCTTCCTTCTTCCTCTTCAGCCCTTTTCCCTTTTTGTCGCCTCTTTTTTTTTGTTGTTTGGAGCCTCGGGCAATTCGGAGGGGCTTTCTCTCCTGCTTTATCGCCTTCTTTTCTCATTGCCCATTTTTTTATCGGTCACCGACGTTTTCCCTCCTCTTTTTCTCTTTCTTTTTTTCTCTTCTCTTCTCCTCTCTTCTTCTCTCTTCTTTCACAATGTCATATACCTTCAACAACGCAGCCGGTCCTGAGGCTGCCTTCATCGAAACCTTTTACCCGATCACGGCATCGTCTGCACCAGCAAACGGCGTTCACGCAATCGCAGCAACCGCTCCCCCACTGAACGCTCTTCCCGTCGCCGTGAATCCTCTGGGCATGTCCTCACCGCCTGGTTCGACTCAGCAGCAACAGCAGCAACAGCAGCAACAGCCTCATCAACAACAGCAGCAAACTCCCATTGTTTGGAACATGGGCTTCGACTTCGCCAACAACGTTGCGGCTCCGGCCACCACGGCAGCAGCTGTCGCTGCTGCGTCTGCCGCCGCCGCTGCCGCCCCTGCTACCGCCGCCGGCCTGCAGTCCCCCATCGAGGCCACCGCTTCGTCGCCCGAATCTCCCCTCAGCATGTCTCCCGGCCACATCAGCTCTGTGGCGTCTAGCCCACCCCAGCAGCTCCTGTCGCCCTTCCAGACCGGCATGAACACCAACTCGCCCGCTCTGCTCACGGAGATGTCCCTGCAGCAGAACCAGCGCCAGTTCCAGCTTGCCCAGCTCCAGCAACAGCTTCAACAGCAGCACTTCCTCCAGCAGCAACGCCAGCTTCAGCAGCAGCAGCAGCAGCAGCCGCCGCGCCACCACAGACACTCGCAGTCGCACCAGCACCAGCACCAGCAGCCGCAACAACAGCAGCTGCTGCAGCAGCAGTTTGTCCAGAACCCGGCCGTCGCCCTCATGAGCGTGAACCCCATGTACACCGCTACTTTCCAGGGCGCGCCGATCGACTACCTGGCAGCTGCCCCTGCTACGACAGCTCCCGTCACCGGCGCCCTGGGCGCTCCCATCCAGCTCACTGCCACCACATTCAACCCCATGCCTTCTGTCTCCGCCCCTGCCGTCACCGACGCCGCCGCTGCCGCCCAGGCCATGCAGGTTGGTCTAGGCGCTGCCAACTGGCAGGACTTTGAGCTCATTGCCACGCCCCCTCAGCGTCTTCCCCAGCAGCGTCTCGGCAGCATGGTAAGCCTCGGCAGCAACTCGCCCAACGGTACCTACCTCGAGGTGAACTCGCTCGGCAGCTCGAGCGGTGAGGTCGACTGGTCTACGGTCGACTTCTTCCCCCGCTATGACACTATCACCCAGGCCGCCGGTGTTCAGCAGTCCATCTTCAACCCCGGCCAGACGCTGCACCTGCGCACGAGCTCCGACTCGTCCCAGTCCGACGCCAACCCTCTTGAGTACGGCAGCTACGAGGACCTTACCTTTTCGGCTCCCTTCTCGCCTTTTTCGCAGGACTCGGACGGCTCCGGAAGCAACCGCAACTACTTCCAAGACGCCCACGGAAACATTCACACCCATGCTCACGCCCACGCCCATGCCCATGCCCATGCCCATGCTCATCACGGCCTTCCTCACGTTCACCATGGCCACATGCAGCAACAGCAGCAGCAGCAGTCGCAGCAGCAGCAGCAGCTCTCCGCTTCTCAAGAGCTTGTTGTCAGCCCTACGGCCGTCGTGCCGCCTATGCCTATCAAGGGTGCTGCAGCGTCTTCTTCGCCCTCGTCCGCTTCGTCGTCAGCCATTATTGCTGCTCCTCGGCGCCACTCGCCCTCGGCCGGTTCAGGTGTCGGCCCCACATCGACCTCGAATGCCTCGTCGCCCTCGGTGCGTCGTACGTCCAACGGCCCCCGCAAGAGCCCCATCTCCAAGCCGGGCCCCAAGGCTGTGATCCGCCGCTCGTCGACGGGTAAGGATGGCAAGGGCCTGCCTGGTGAGAAGAAGGTTGGCCGTCGCCGTGGCCCGCTCCTGCCGGAGCAGCGCAAGCAGGCCAGCGAGATCCGCAAGCTGCGCGCTTGCCTTCGCTGCAAGTTCCTCAAGAAGACCTGCGACAAGGGCGAGCCTTGTGCTGGCTGCCAGCCGTCGCACGCTCGTCTGTGGCAGGTGCCCTGCACGCGCATTGACATCAAGGATGTCGCATTTTTCATGAAGGACTGGAAGGCCGACTACGGCCACCACCTCGACCTGGGCAAGTCCAACTACAACATCAAGGGCTTCTCTACCAACGAGACCCTCATGTGGATCACCCACGGCTACGGCTTCTGCCTGCCCGTCATGGTACGCGAGGTGCGCGTAGCCGACGAGACCTGCTTTGAGGTAGACTGGGTCGAGTCGTGCCTGGCCGAGCAGGACCCCATTGACTTTGCCATCCGTACCGAGAAGCTAGACGTCGGCGCGGAAGGCATCAACACCGAGAAGCTCTCGGTCTACCTCGACCGCCACATTGACAATACGTTTGAGACCTTTGTCGACGACCACTTTGAGGGCACTCCCTTTATTACCGAGATCCTTAAGACGGCCCACCGCTTCTACGTCAAGGAGGGTCTGCCGGTCATCCGCAAAGCCCTCAAGTACGTGCTGGCCTACAACCTGACTACGCACATTACGCTGGTCGAGCAGCAGGGCTCCGAGACGCCGGTCGAGGGCCAGATTGACGACGAGGAGTCCAAGTTCTTTGGCAAGGTTGTTGCCCCCGTCATGGTCAACTTCCAAATCAAGTGTGCCATGGCCGACATGTGGCGCGAGCTGCAAAAGGAGATTCTCGAGGAGCTCTCGAGTCTTTACTCGCGCGTCTACAGCGGCGACCGCCTCAAGAACTGGCCTACGATCTTCATGCTGGCCGCCATCCTGCTCATCGTCTGGGAGGAGATGCAGTTTGACTGCCACTACCGCGTGCAGGACCCGGGCGCCGTGCAAAAGTTTTGCAGCGAGATGGAGAGCACGCCCGTCGGCGTCATTGTCGGTCTCTTCCACGCCATCTCGCAGAAGCTGCCAGCCTTTAGTGATTGGGACACCGCTAAGCACGGTCAGGTGCTCAACAACAACGAGGCTGTCTGTGCTGCCATGACCGAGATGCGCCAGCATATTCACAAGTACGACACCTACCTGCGGTCCAGACAAAACAACACCGAGTTCGACCGCTCCGACTTTGACTGCTTGTCCAACAAGTTCCTGTCCAAGCTCGTCATCCGGCCGAACTAAGAAAAAACAAACAAACGACCAGAAAAAGAAGAAGAGAAAAAAAGGGATAAATCACGACTAGATGATTCGAATTTTTCTTTCACGTTTCTTCTTACGTTTTTTTAACGATCTACGCTTCAACGATTGCACAGATTCCTTTGACGATCTACTTCTGGCATACGATGCATACAGTCGTCCATGTTGATGATCCATGATACCAAATGTTTTTTTTACCTCTTCTTTTCCTTTGTACATGTTTCCTTTGTCACTTTTTATTTCTGTCTTTTTTTTTCTGTCTTTTTTTTTCTTTTGAAAGCCCCTTTTCCCCCGTTTGATTCAAGCGACGACATTTGCTTTTTTTCTCACATGCCCAGCGGATTCAGTTTCAGCGTGCCTGTTTTTTCTTTACAGCCCTTGTTTTTTTTGGCATTCTTTTGTGCACATGACATTATTCTTTCTCGTGGTTTGATTTTGTGTGCCGCTCTCGTATGAATGACGACTAGCAGTCACATTGGCAAACCTCAGTGTTTCCCCCTCGTTCTTTTCATTCGCATTCTTGCCCCCTTTTTCGTTCTTCACGCCCAGCAACGCCCTTTTTGACGCCCCTGTATGCAAAACGTCTCTCATGTCACGCCGTCTGTGGATTTCATTTATTATTTACTTTACAAAAACATATTTTATGACTTGGCTTTCCCTTCCTTTTTTCTTGTCCATACTTTTATGTCAGTTTTTCTTTTCCAAATTTCATATTTTTCTTGCTACACATAAAAAAAGAAACAAAAGATGGAAGCTGGGAGAATGAGTATCGATGGACGGGGCCTGGCCTGCCTCGGGCTGTCCTTGTACCTATAAGTTCCATGGCTTCTGTCATACCTCCCTACACTTACCTACCTACCTACCTATTCAAATACGTTGTTGTCTCCAACAGTTCATTTGTAGTGTCTGGCGTTTACAATGTACGATGGGTATATTTCGCAGTCCCTACAGAGTAGGAGCGAAACCCGAAAAAACAAGAAAAGAAAGAAAGAAAAGAGACGTCCTCAAAACTTGCGGGAGACCAAGTGCACATCTCCGAATATATGACGTAGTGAATAACAGATTTTGGCAATGTTTATGCGTGGGGATGACATGGATCCCTGTACGTAGATGAAAAAAATCCTGACAGGTCAAAGCGGTGGCCTCATGCAGGAGGGAGTTGCATTGCTGCTGAAACGTCTAGTGGGCAGCGGTCAGACACAAATTTTGTTTGTTGTTTTTGCAATGGAAGATGAGTGATGCATATGGAAGATTGAAAAAAAAAATTAATGTCGAAAACCATCGTGAAATTAACCTTACATTTTGTTGTCCCGTCCTCTCCCGCTATTTTTTCCTCTTGTTGTCGGCGGGCGCGGCCGAAGAGGTTCCCTCTTATTTGATTTTTTTTTTTTTTTCCGCCGGCCTTCCATAGGGGTTCTGGCCCGTTGTGTGACTCCCGGCCCCTGTAAAGCCCGCCAAAACAACGGCCTAAAGGACCCACTACGCCGGCTGATACAGGGTCCTTACGATATGGTCCTCACTTCCAAGTTCCCCCCATTCCCTCCTTCCTGACCGAATAACATCAGCTGATTGCATCTTTTTTTTTTTTTTTGGGGGGGGGGGGGGGGGGGGGGGGGGG
>JAGKRZ010000517.1:0-13865 GCA_020002355.1 Intubia oerlemansii
AAGAAAAAAAAAAAAAAAAAAAAAAAAAAAAAAAAAAAAAAAGAGAGAGAGAACCAGCCTTACCAGGTTTGGTTTGCTTTTCGTCGTTTTCCTCTGCGAAATGGATTAATCATTTTGTGACATGGAAGGGCTTGTCCTCTATTGCTCTGGGATTCCTCCCGTTTGATTTCATTTTTCCACTTTCGCTTGTTTCAGATTGTCGAGTAATGTGTGCGGGATGTACTTGTACAGGTACGGAGTACAGGTACAGGTACAAGCTGTGGAGTGAAATACTCGCACGCCGTTATCTAGATGCACCCGTACGGAGTTACGGTACGCCATACAGGTACTTGCATGGGAAATGGAATATGAAAGCAAATTAAACAAATCAAAAATCAAATCAAACTCGATTCAAACAGTCAACGCCTCCAAAGTTTTGATCATCAGCCACATGCCATTTGATTTGACCCCATAAAGAATCTGTACTCTGTACATGTACACAGCTAAATCTCACCGCTGTTTGGGTTACTTTTGTACTCATGCAGAACCTTTTTTTTGTGAATAATAAAAAATAAAGCAGACCGTTATTACCGCCCCTTTGATCGTCAACTCCCCTGGTCTTCGGCATATTCCGCAGTCGCACAAAAAAGGTCTTGGCATTCCACTTCAACCAGCATGCCGAATATTGATTTAAAAAGATTGCAAGATACAGTTGCGAAACATATTTCCCTACATGATGGCAAGTACATGTAGATAGACACCGTATTGAATGCCCCATACCCTGTCAGAAAGGAGAAAAAATAAAACTGCAGGCACTCCCGTGCTCCGATACCGTCTCTTTCCCCCAAGGCACAGCAAATAGGGTATTGCTCGCAAAAACGATCCTACGCGTACGGAGTATCGTTTATTCGTAGACGACAATTGCACAAAGTGCGGTCGGTTCCATCAAAGCCCGGGCGCCGCCTATATCCACACGTGGTAAGTGCTGACGTGGCCGCCGCAATTTGACATGTACAGGTACAGGTACATGTACATGTACAGGGACTGGAGCATACACTATAGGGCGCTATATAGGACTATAGGCACTTAGTACCTGCCTAGAGAGCATAAAACAGCACCACACATTCACTGTACGGGCATGCACCTATTAGCTATATTACAGGTATATTGGCGCCGCAAATCTGTATCATAAGGGTACTCCGTACAACGCCACAGCTCGGTTGCGTATCTCACATACTCCATACTCCGTATATCTCACAATACTCGTACAAGCCCATATTATACGAGTACGATCAAGGGGCATGCAATGTACCCCTACCTCTCTCTCTGTGCGGCTGGCCGTTGCCGGAAACCGACAGATATATCCCCACAAATGACACCATCATCACATCCCACAGCGACTCGGGATATGGGCACGGGAACGGTTCTGTCGGCCGAATCAACCCCGCGTGGTGTTGGTGGCAACGGACTTTTTGAAACACAAATATAGAACGGGAGCCAACATAAAGAATCTGGGGGGCTCGTTGGCGGTGGGCTTGGCATCTACTCCGTAAAAAAGAGAAAATCTTATTCTTGGTCGAGACGTACTCGTACCCCGTGTCATGTGCATGTATCTCGGGTATTCTACAGAGTACATGCACCTGTCTAGGGTTCCTTTGCCTTTCGAGATAAATTTGGCATATTGCCTACATGAGCACTACTAGAAGATTTCCGCCCTGTCACACATGCGCAAAAACTAAATCTCAGCCAGTCCTAAAAAAAAAAATATAACATCTCTTCTATGAATACTACTAGTACAGACTTTGCCGCGCTCGGTTGTGCATGTTTATTTCGTTACCGCACCTCGCTTTGCCTGCCGCGGCGGCCCGCCGAATCTCTCTACCCTTGCTCACTTTCACGATCCCTGCCATCCACCTCCAACCGACAAGACCCCTTTTTCCACTTGTCCTCTCCTCGCTTGGCTATTTTCGCCCACTCTTCCCCCGTTGTCCGTTGTCGCACAAGAGCATGTAAGTACATGTACATGTTACATGTACCTTGTATTCTGACTCGTACCATGTATTTTACCAACGTATTTTGCACGTCGGAATGGCTGTCAAGAAAGAGCAACTTCTCCGGACAGCCACTGCTTCCCATGCATTGCATTTTTTTTTTTTTGCTTTGCCGAGGCCCACTGGCACACCACGGAATAAAATCCGTGAGGCTTTCCCAAGAAGGGCAACTTGTCCGTTTTTCTGATTCTTGTTGCGTACTTTCTTATTTGCCAACTCTCGTCCTTTTTCTCTCTCTCTTTTCTTTTCGTTATGTGCCAAAATAAAAAGTACAGACGGAGCGCCATGTGCGGAGATACATGGTCATATGTACCCCTTCGGCTATCTAGTAAGTAAGTGTACTTTTCGTAATGTCGTACTCGCAACTGTCAGATTTTATCAAACCATCTCACGGGGCGTAATTTATTCACGAGTATTTATTTATCTATTTATTTTTTAAATATCGTCTTTCATGATTCCTCTTTCTTTCTCACGATTCTGACATGGTATTTGGGTTCTCCGAGGCCTTGCCATATCGTGATGCATTTCGCTCCCTACCTCTGCCCTCTGCCCTCTGCACTCTGCCTTTGCACTCTCCACCCCCGGCAGGACCGAAAGTGCGCCATATCGACAAAGGCAACCAGCTCGTCGTCCGCTACACTAGGTACTCGTACCTGTCTGCTCCGTGCGCACTGGCGGCTGCCCCACTTCCACGTTCCGACCGCCCCACTTCACTCCCACATCTCATCGCATGGCCCTGCGCAGGCACGCCGTCTTGCGCACCTGCGCTTTTCCACTTTGTACTCCGTACAAGTACAAGAATTCCGTTCCCCGTATTATCAGCTCCCCAGCATACAGAAGCATTCGCACAACCACCGCCACGCAACAGCCCTTGAACATTCAAAAGGGCATGCGAGTACACGTACGAGTACCCCGTACTCATGGGTACCTGGCCGTAGAAAAGTATCGTATGACAAAGTATATTTGTATATGATACTCGTACACGGGCATGCTTTACTCGTACTCCGTAGTATGTCCTGTGTACCTTGCAGAAGCAGAGAGATCTGATAATCTTTATTCTTCGGGAAGAAAGAAAAATACATACCTTCAATCACTAAGAAACCAAGATTTAAACAGCCTCTTTGTTGTTTTGCCCACACTGGCGTTCTACCTTCCCTCCACAAAACCACAAATGACCCCAAAAAGGGACCGCAAAATGACTAGATTGTGCCAAAACAGGCAGGCAGGGCCCGGTCACCTTCCCTTGCCGGCGGCTCCTTGTCCCGTCGCTCCTTCCCGCACGGACTCTCACGTCCACGCCCTATCCCTATCTGGCTGACGTATTGGCCTTCATTCCATCACCGAGGTATCCATGCGCCGAAACCACTTTGCTCGTTTCCCAATTTCCATCGTCCTTATTGCTCGTACGAGTACGGAGTACTCCGTACTTTGTACACCTTGTTTTTATGTGGTCTTCTCATCCTTTCCCCCCTTGGTCAGAAACTCTATTATTTTCCGTTCGGCCCCCCCAATTTCCTTCCATTTTCTATTTTATCTATTTCAAGAGGACCCTTCCTCCGCCGGCCAAGTGTGTGTGGAAAAAAAAGGAAAGGAAATAAAAAAGAAAGAGGAAAAAAGGACACAACGACAAAATAGGAAGCTGCGAGATAGGTTCCTTCCCATACGGAGCAAGGCCCGGTCTTGTACTTCGTACACTGCAAGTACGGAGTAAGATACATGTGAGCTCCTTCCTTTGCAAAGGTAGGTTGGCGCGCAAACGCGGCTCTCTCTTTCCTCGTCGGTCTTGGGTCGTCTTTCGACGCACCTGCCTTGGTCGGCTTTGTGGCTTCTCCGTTACCTCTACCCATCGCTCCTTCCCTTCTGACTCGACTAGGATTTCCCCTCCACGTTCTTATTTTTGCCATCGCCTCTTTTTTCCTCTTCCCGCCCCATCCACCCCCTCCATCACCAGATGGAAGCTGTTCCTCGCACAATCTGTCGACATCCTGTTCTTCTCATTGTTTCGGCCACATCCGACTAGGACCTCCGCCACAAACAATACAAAGAGTGACGCACAGCAAGAGAACCGACCTGCATTTTGTGTGAGATCATCACCGAGTCTCATCTCCCCCGAGACGTAACAGCCACCCGGACGGCGGAAGAAGAAAAAAAAGGATTGGAAGAGGAGAAACCCCTCCCAGTCCCAACAAGCTGATTGCAAAAAAAGAGCCCACCGGTTTCGTGTGGCTCGTTCACATACGGGGTAACAGTGACAGGCCGCACTGCGTTGTCCCGTTTAGCCTTGGGGGCCTTTTTTCCTCTTTCCTTTTTTGGTCCACAGCGAACACTGCACTGCAATTCTTTCCTTTTTTCTTCTTTTCTCTTTCACCCTCTTACAGATTATTCTTATTTCCTGTTCATCGCGTGGTACGCCGTCATTTTTACAGCCCGCCCCGCCTTTTTCTTTTCTTTTTTTTTTTCTTTCTTTCTTTTGTGTTGAATTCCCATCTACGTCGTATCCGTCTCTTTTCCGCCTCCATCTTTTCCATTATTTTCTTTTTTTTTCCTGGGTGGCATTTTCTTCATCTTACTCCCTCTCCCCCCCCGTGCTTTTTTAATTCTTTTTTTAATTATTTCTTTTGGCCAGTTCTTGGCCCGCTCATTGCAGATTGTATCCTACAGGTGCATATGCCAGCCAACGAGAGCGTGTAACGGCCTACTACCTAACCAGGTACCCTATTATATGCACCTCGCTATACGAGAAATCATCCCGTCTCACCGCGACGACAACCCTAACAGAGCCGCCCGTCAAAGCAAAAGTAACAGAGGGGCAAAAAAAGGAAAAAAAGAAAGAGAAAGAGAAAAAAAAGACACCCAAAATTGCACCACGGATCTCAAAAGAATCCCACCCTACTTTCTAACCAACGGTTGCGGAATATTCCGTATACTACTTATACTTCGTACCCCATCCGCACGAGAAACTCGTCTTACTCCACTGGCAAAAATCAAAGCAGCATTAAAACGACTTCTTCAGCTCTCTCCGTCGACACCTTTCCCGTCTGTTTCGGTCATTCGCCACGTCTCCGCTTCTTGGTGACCCAACTGGCCCTTCAGCACGGAGTACACCCCAGGACACCATCTCAAGCCACACAGGGGGGGGTTTTTCTCTATTGCTGCTTGTGTTTCCCACACACCCCCCCTCCTCCTCTTCTTCCCCTTCTCCGTCATTCTCTCTAGCCAGCCGACGCATGCTCGCTAGTCTCTGAACACTGCATCATCTCCGTCGCATTCGCCAGTTACGGACTACCTCCGGCTTTTCTCGTCCGTCTCTCCTCCCCCCTCCGATCTGGATTTGATTCGCCAATCTTTCTTCTCTCCGTGTGACATCCCTCCCATCTCCATCGTGTGCTTCTTCTTTTTCTCCTCCATCGTCGTCATTCTACTCGCCCTCGCCTTCTCTCGGCTCCGAACCACGGAAACGGAATGCGCAGCCACCTACTCGTGTTCCCTTCCTTGTCGTAACCGGGACCTGCAGCTCATCTTTCCCTCGGCTCCGCAGACGTGAGTAGACGTATCCGTCTCGTCTCTTGCTTCCCTTCAGCTTCGCGTGGACTTTTCGCCACCCTGCCTCTTTCCTCTGTCGATCCTTTTTTCTTTCTTTTGTTTTCATCATTTCCATTCTTGCTTGGTTGTTACGCCCGAAACGTGCCACATGCGCGCCACATACTGTGTTTTACGTTGTTGATTCTCGCTTGCCTCATCTTGCTCGATTCGGCATTGTTCAGCACGGTTCAACACGGTCCAAGTTCCAGCACCTCGTTCAGCTTCAGCTCCGCTCGAATCCGCTTGAATACCATGCGCTGGGGGCAACTTCTACCCTTTACCTCCTCGTTTCTGCTTGTTTCACCGTCCCGAGCTGTTGGAACGCCCTGACACTTCGGCGACCTCCTCTCGGGCCCGAGCGACTTTTTTTTTTTGACAATCTCGATTGCCAAGCATTCAGCGTGTTTTTGTTTTTGATTGCTTTCCAGGAAAACAAAAACACGCATCAGACACCAGACACCAGAGACCACCACCGCACGAACCACGCCACAGAATCACAGAACCCTAGAACAACCACAGCCCGCCAAGGAGCGCCGATACAATCGCACCTGAAATCTGCAGTCACCCAGCACCGGACAAACCACCCCGGTCTTTTTTTTTTGTCTCTCAAGGGCCTACATCTGAGCCTCTCTGAACTGCCGGGTTTCCCTTTTTTTTATTATTTTTTTTTTTTTTTTTCGTTCACCCTACTCTCTCGGACTTGTCTGAATCAGTACCCGCTCCCATGGTGGCTGACTGTTCCGCCTTTGCCGAAGCGTTAAGACCTATTTGACAAAGTTGACAGGTCGACTGAACGACAGTATCACGGAAAAGAAACAAATAAGGAAAAGAAGAGACCAAAAAGGGATTCGGACGGCTCGTCTCTCTATAGGTCCGTCTATCGGGGCCGTATTTTGAATATCGTGCCTCCTCTTCTTGTCCTCCTCGATCCAAAGACTGTCACCCACCCATTCCGGTCAATACACCATCTTTTTTCAGTCTTCTTCTCCCCTTGCCCTTTTTAGCAATCTCCTGGCACGCGCCCATATTATTCGCCATGGAAGGGCAACATCAGCAACACCAGCACCAGCAGCCGCCGCCGCCGCCCCAGCAACATCAGCAACACCAACTTGCGCCGCCTCCACAGCTCTCTCCACAACAACCGCCCTCGCTACAGTCGCAACAATCACTCCTCCAACTACAGCAGTCACAGTCACAGTCACACACACCATCAGCACAAGCACACGCTTCGACACCAGCACAGTCACTTCCGTCACACCCAGAAGCACCACCACCGCCTCCTCCACTACCGCAGCAGCAGCAGCAGCAGCAGCAGCACCGTGGACCATCACCCAGCCCGCCTGCCGGCGCACGTAATCTCGTCTTTGATGTCGCCAGTTGGCATCCCAAATCAGTCAAACGGCCACGGCCTGTAAAGTCGTGCACCGAATGTCGTCGCCGCAAGCTCAAGTGCGACCGCTGCTTTCCCTGCTCGCAGTGCCAGCGCTCAGCCTACCGGATCTGCACCTATGGCAGTGCTGGTCAAGAGGCGACTGGCTCCCCCGGCAACAAGCGCGCCAACCCAGCTGGTGTGAGCCAGGACTCGGAAGTTTCTGAACATTCCGACGGTGAAGACTCTGCACTGCGTGGCGGCAGCGCATCTGGCGAGCGGCCCGTCAAGCGCCACATACGGCAGGCCGACGGTGCTCATGGCCTGCCGCAGCATCAACAGCATCAGCAGCACCAGCCGCTGCGGCTTCTCGGTCATGCTGCCAGCACGAGCAACCCTGGCGGCAACTCGCTCAGCAGTCTCCTCAACCCACCATCCCCCACCTCCTCCTCGGCCCGGTTGCACTCTCTGTCGCAGGCGCCACTGCCGTATGGGAGCCAGACCCTACATCAGAATGTTGCGGCACCATTGCCGGGCCATGCCGCAGCCGTGACAGCAGCTGGCTATATCGACCATGCTGCGGATGCAGCCATGTCGCTCTCTGCGTCTCTTCCCGTTCTGCGCCAAATCTCTCATACGCTGGAAAATGCGGATCACTGGCGGTCTCTCAACGGCGATGAGAAGCGCCAGTATACATCAAACCTAACCAAAGAGGTCATGTCGCGCCTCGAGCGCGTCGAGCAGCTGCTTACTATCAGCCGCGAAGCGCCCGTTCTTCGACCGCACGGCATGCCGGCAGCACACCAGCTGATTGACACGACATCTTCCTTGACCATGCGCTCGTTGATTATAGACGGCAATGGCGGAACGACGACAAAATTCTTTGGCCAAAACAGCACGCGTGTTTTTCTCAATTTGGTATGTTGTGTGCTTTTTGAGGTTTTTTTTTTTAGTTATTATTATTTTCATTTCTTCTCCTTTTTTTTGCCGTTGTGCCCTTTTCCGTTGTGCCCATTTCCGACACATGCATAGTCTAACACTGCATGCTTTATAGTTCAACGAGGCCAAGGATTTCATGGCGGACCCCGGCAAGCGGCACTATGCCAACGAGCAAATTGCACGACTGGAACGCATCCACTATGCACTGCAAGAGGAGAATATGCAGACTATGAAGCCCGTTGCCGTCTTTGTCGACTCCATGATGCCGGTTCACAAGCGCATGGCCGACATTCTTCCCAGTCGCGATGTTTGCGAACGACTCTTTGACTCGTACGTCAGTGTCTACGAGGGCCTATACAGAGTCATCCATGTGCCAACATTCCGGCAAGAGATGGAAGCCTATTGGGCCCACGGTGTCGCTCGCTTGGTTGGCGGTGGCCGTCCCAACGCAGGTGCAGGTGCAGGCAGCCATGAAGCAGAGCACTCGTCGCAGGGGTTGTCGGAAGATTTTTTGCCGCGTCTGCTCTGCATGCTGTGTGTTGGCTCGCGCTTCGAGACCAAATCCAAGGGCCTCACATACGATCGTTCGGAGGGTGTGCATATCCCGACAGCGTGTGCACTTGTACGGTCGTGGCTGGATGGCATGCGCGGCAGGCAGTCGACGGATCTGCGCGTGCTCCAGACAGAGATTCTGCTGCTCCATGCGAGCCGCATGATCACGCCGCGGTCACAACTGATCTGGTCGGAGCTCGGCATGATCTACCGCATGGCCATGACGATGGGTCTGCACCGCGACCCCGACGAGTTTGCGCCTGGCATCTCGCCGTTTTATGCCGAGTGCCGGCGCAAGCTGTGGTTCACCATAATGGACCTGGACCTGCACGTGTCTTTGGCGTCGTGCCTGCCCAGCGCTCTGCGCCCCGGCGAGTTTACCTGCCAGGCGCCGCGCAACCTTGACGACGTGGACATCCATCCCGAGATGCCGGCGCTTCCGCACCCCAAGCCGCTCGACCAGTACACGGATGGGCTGATGCAGCGGTTTGCGGCCAACACGCTGCCACTTCGGATGCGGGCCAACGACCTCCTGTGCCATATCGACTCGCTGACCGACTATGAAGATGTGCTGGCTGTCGGTGGCGAGCTGGAGAAGGCGCTGGACGACATCAACTGCTTGTTCCCGCGAAACGCGTCGCTGTCGAGCTACCAGAAGCACAAGGAGTGGCGCGTGCGGGCGATGCTGGACATGCACATCCGGCGGCCGCTGCTGTCGCTCTATCGTCCGTTTGCACTGAGCGCGTCGCCCGAGACGCCGCCGCCGCCGACGATTTCGGACATGTACCTCAAGTCGTCGATGGCGATGCTCACGTACATGAAGGAGCTGGACCCCGCGATCCCTGGGTTCGACGATGTCAACCACATGTACTATGTGATTCTGCGCAACGACATTCTGCAGGCGGCCTTTAGTGTTTGCTACTATATACGCCAGGCCACCGAGGTCGAGAGCCAGCAGCAGGCATCAGGGGCTGGAGTTTCGGGAGTCCCATCGGCCACCGATCGGCATTCTCCGCTGCTCTCTCTTGCCAGTCGCGACGGTAACCGCCGCGACGGAAACCGGAGCGGCAGTGGCAGCATCAGCAGTGCCACGGGGACGACTGGTCCGAGCGTGCCCACGGTCGTGTCGCCACAGCAGACGCACGGCCGCAGCAGCACGACGGCTGGTGGTCCAAAGACTGGTGGCATGGGCGTTGGTGTCGGCGTCGGCAGCGCAGCAACAGGTGGCAAGACGCCACTGATCTGGTCGTCGGCCAACATGGTGCGCACTGTCGAGCTGACCGTGGACAACCTGGCGCGGCTGGCCAACGACTTGTGCTTTGACCTGCGCGATGTGATCGCGCTGGCGACGGTGCTGGGCTCTGTGATGCCAGCGGCCGACCAGAACGAGCGCAACGAGAACATCCGGTCGCAGCTGTGCCGGGTTGTCAATGCATGTGTCGAGCGGATGCACAATCATGCATCGCCAGGGGTAAGTGACAGCATGGCGAAACAGCAGGATGAGAAATATGTTTGCATGAATGTTTGACTAACACAGCCCTTAGATTCGCGCTGCCCTTGCCTACTATGACCACCCTCATCATCAGGGCCGGCCCCTGACCATGGTATGTTTATTTTGCATTATTGAGATACATCTCAATAGTTTTTTTTTCTTTCGATGGCTAACATGGGACACAGCCGGGTGAGTCGGGGCATTGGGACTCTAATTTCTGGGACTTTTGGGATTTCGGACGGGGTGATACGAAGCAGTAATCTGTTTTCTATATACCTATATTTTCAGTATGCATAATATGCCCCTATGGAATTTCACGATACTTTTATTTCTGCCTTTTTTTGTTTGTTTATATTCCCCTTTTCTTGGCGCATAACAATTGCCTTTTTTTTATGCCGGCAAGGCGTGGTTCCGTTTTTGCACTATTCTGCAATGCTTCCTTTTTTGAGTCTTTTAGTCCTAGTGTAATCGCCGAGGTGAACGGAAAAGCTGTGGCGCTATATATTTGACCGTTTTGTAAGGCTGTGTACAAAAAAAAAACGGTGGACAAAAAAAAGACCCTTTCAACGTTTGGATCTTTTTGAGCGGCCTCGGATGTTTATTATCCTGGAGGGGTGGCACGAATAGGCACTCCGTAACGAAGTGAGTGGATGCACGTGATATATTACCCCGGGTAATGAGGAGATGGCAGTTTTGTCTCCCCCGCAAAAAGGGCTGCAACAAGCATAATGAGTGGAGTATCACCGCTAGCGCCCGGCTGGGAGAGAGGGGGCGAAAGGAGCGAATCTGGGGGAGAGTTCGGCAGGCGGCAGGCGGCAGGCGGCGGGCGGCAGAAACGGCAAGAATGAGGGCGCAAAGTGCAAAAGAAAAAGAACCAAGGGCCAAGACCAGACGACCCAGAGAACGAGAACGACGCATAAAAATACAGAAAGTCGGGATTTGCCACCGTTTCTGCGCGCCCTGCACTCCGCTTTTCGCCCGCCGTTTTTTAAAACGCTTTACAAGCTGTTGGTCATTTCTCCACTTTCACCGTCCCTCGGCAGGAGGGAAGGAGCTTCTGATATATATTTCCTGGTGATTGCCTTTTTGGGGGGTGGTTGCTCTATATTGTGTTTGCTACCAAAACACCAAAACACCAAAACTATTACCGCTATCACCACCATTAACATCACCATCACCACTCACGACAACATGGCCAAGACCAAGCAGCCCGTCTACGTCCTGGGCGTGGGCATGACCAAGTTCATCAAGCCGCGGGGCAAGGTGGACTACACGGAGCTGGGCTTTGAGGCGGGCGTCAAGGCGATGCTGGACGCGCAGGTCAACTACGACGAGGTGGACCAGGGCATTGCGTGCTACTGCTACGGCGACTCGACGTGCGGACAGCGGGTGTTTTACCAGTTTGGCATGACGCAGATCCCGATCTACAATGTCAACAACAACTGCTCGACGGGGTCGACGGGGCTGTACCTGGCGCGGACGATGGTTGCCAACGGCGGGGCGGACTGCGTGCTGGTGGTGGGCTTTGAGAAGATGATGCCGGGCAGCCTGCAGAGCTTCTGGAACGACCGGTCGAACCCGACGGGCAAGACGGCGGAGATGATGGCGGAGACGCGCGGCATCACCAACTCGCCCGGCGCGGCGCAAATGTTTGGCAATGCCGGGCGCGAGTACATGGAGAAGAATGGAGCGACGCCCGAGGACTTTGCCGAGATTGCGCGCGTCAACCACGCGCACTCGGTCAACAACCCCTACTCGCAGTTCCAGGACGTCTACACGCTCGACCAGGTGATGCAGTCCAAGACGATCCACCACCCGCTGACGAAGCTGCAGTGCTGCCCGACGTCGGACGGCGGCGCGGCGGCCGTGCTCGTCTCGCAGGCCTTCCTGGACGCGCGCCCGCATCTCAAGGCGCAGGCCGTGCGCGTCGCCGGCCAGTCGCTGTGCACCGACGAGCCGTCGCTCTTCTCGCGCAGCTCCGTCGACCTCATGGGCTACGGCATGAGCCAGCGCGCCGCGCGCGAGGCCACCAGGGAGGCCGGCATCACGCCCGGCGACGTCCAGGTCGTCGAGCTGCACGACTGCTTCAGCGCCAACGAGATGGTCACCATTGACGCGCTCGGCCTGCCCTCGGGCCGCGTGGCCGGCACCGACGACGCCAACGACACCAGCCCGGCCTCCCGCGGTGGCGCCGTCGACCTCGTCCGCCGCGGCGACATCACGTATGGCGGCCGCTACGTCGTCAACCCGTCGGGCGGCCTCATCAGCAAGGGCCACCCCCTCGGCGCCACGGGCATCGCCCAGTGCGCCGAGCTCGTCTGGCACCTGCGCGGCTGGGCCAACAACCGCGCCGTGCTGCACACGCGCTATGCCCTGCAGCACAACCTCGGCCTCGGCGGTGCCGCCGTCGTGACGGTGTACAGCCGCGCCGACGGCCAGGAGGCGACCGTGCTCGACGATGCCGCCGTCGGCCAGGCCACCGGTCTCGGCTACAACCCGGCCACCGAGGCCAAGGGCTTCACGGCGGCGCAGGCCAAAAAGGTGCGCAGCCGCACCAAGGCCAGCGCCTGGGCTCTCGGCGACACGGAGGAAAAGGTTGAGTCTCGCTTCTAAGGGGCAAGGGGGGAGAGAGGGGGGAACCTATAAGGTTGTTGTGCTGCTGTAATGTTTAAGTTTTATGATGTCTGTCCACTTACTTGCCATGTATTTACACGTATTTTTAAAAAGAATATACAAATTGTCAAAGTAGGTATGCCGCTATTTTTATCGGCAGTCTTAAAAGAGTATAGGTAGGTATCCCTTTAGAGCTGGAATCAACCTTCCAGGTGTTGGACGGGGATATGTTTGATTAGGTACGTCGTCGGTTTGAAGCTTGTTTTGTGAGACTGTCCAGACATACATACAGCAATAATTCCCGCACACACATGACTCAAAATACAAATGCATACAGATATATTTACTCCGATTGTATTCAAAAATAGGTAGCAAGCACAGCAATATAAAAGCATATCATCTTCCTTCCCCTTCAGTGCCTATCACGTGATACACACCTGCTGCAACCAATGCCTTGGAGACCGTCTCTTCTGAAACCGGATGGTGTGAAGGAATCAAGATTTATTAATTCTCCTACATGGCACGAGGACATATAACTTGCATGTCTTGTGTATCGTAGACGTCATTTAAGAAATAAACATGGTCCATGGCGATGCACCCCAGCTCGGTTTCGGCTCCGTGTTCGAAGCACGTGATGATCGACGAGCTGGTTAGCGCGCTTCAGCCTCTCTACGGAGTAAGCCCCGTACGGCGCAACGTCGCGCCTTCAACCGCGTTGTCGCGCCTGCCATACAGCCCGTTCCCACGTGTACGGGGGATAGGTGTACTTTGCAGCATGACGCCAAACGCAACCCCGATCGCGCCTTCCCTTTTACTCCGTACAACGACACCAACGACAGCAGCCACATCCCGTGCCCGCCTGCCACCAGCGCCCATCTCGGAGCCATTTTTTAAGCTTCTCTTTTTCTTGCTCAACATCCGCAATTGATGCCCTCTCGGGCCATCCCCTGTGCTCTTCCCCCCCGCCCCCCTTGACAGCACCGCCCGTTTTCCTTCTCCCCCGCACGCGCGACTCTGCTGTCCCTTCCCCCCCCCCGTCCTTTGCGTGGTTCAGTGCTCCAGTTTGTCTTACCTGGCATATGCAAGACGCAAGAATTGGATCTCGTGGCGCGTCATTTTTCATCTGAGCCCCTACCTCCCATTGACAGGTACCACGACATTGAACACTGAGGCGTGACCGTCATCATTTTTGCTTCTCTTCGTCTTGCCTTTTGGCTTATTGACTTTTGCCTGTTGTCTCTTGCCCAATCCGCCTCTGGACCATACAAAAGTATACCCGCCCACATCC